>CM045465.1:25987605-26234745 GCA_024666655.1 Dascyllus trimaculatus
TATCAAATCTGAGACAACTATTGGTGGCTATTCAATCAAACAGTGTCCCTGAAAGGTGGACAAAAATACTTGCCTACAAAATGCATAGGCTCAGTCAGTCCATTCTTTCTTGTTGTTCTCTCTTTTACAGATGAATTATGTATGCAAAATAAAAAAAATCTACAATAACATGAGAATAAATGCTGCTCGTAAAAGAATAACGCTAAGATATAATGCATTGCATGTATTAAAAATAAGTAACCCAAAAAAAATCGAATAGGAAAGCAACAGCTAATACTGACAATGATACTGAAGTGGTTAAGCAATATTGCACATGGTAATGAAATAGTGCACATTATACACATGATACTGAAATTTATAGTGCACGTATTATGAAAGTAATATCTCAAATGATGCTGATATTAACATAACAACATGACATAATATAACAACATGTCAACATAAATACACAAGATAGCATAACTTAACAAATAACATTGCATCACAACACAACATAAGACAACACAGCTCAACATAACAGCACAACATAATCTAACTTAACACATAACATGACATCACAGCACAACACAACACAACATAACATAACAACAACACAACATAACATCACAACACAAGACAACACAGCTCAACATAACAGCACAACATGACCTAACTTAACATATAACATAACAGCACAGCACAGCACAGCACAACACAACATAACATAACATAACATAACATAACATAACATAACATAACATAACATAACAACAACACAACATAACATAGCATAACATAACAACAACACAACATAACATAACTTAACACATAACATAACACATCACATCACAACATAACATAACACATAACAAAACAAAACAACATAACTTAATACATAACACATAACATAACAACACAACATAACTTAACACATAACATAACATAACACATGACATAACATCACATCACAACACAACATAACACAGCATAACATAAGATAACACAACATAACTTATCACAGAGCATAACATAACAACACAACATAACATAACATAACATAACATAACATAACATAACATAACACAACAGGGTGACTGTGACTTGGGTGGTAGAATGAGGAATGAGAAACACATTATAAAGCGCTTTGAGTACCACTAATTTAGAAAGGTGTAAGTGCACACAATTTACCATACACACAGAACTTTATTAATCCTGAGGGAAATCTTTGAGCCATATACTGCTCAGAAAAACTACAGTAACATAAATTCAAGGCCTAACAGAATATAAATAAGATAGAAGTAAAATATGTCACCAAAAATAAAAAAAATAAGCATGCTAAAATAAAACAGAAATACAAAGTATTATTAGTGTTGCAAAGGAATTTGAAATGTTACACCTGAATTTGAAATATTGCACACAATAACAGTAATTGAGACTGATATTGCACATTGAGTAAGTAATATTGCAAATGACATTAATAATTCATGATAATAATTAGATGTAGTCTCAGCTTTTGAGCCATCAGAGTGTCTTTATGTGGACTACAGAACAACACAGTCCAGCTGCCTCAGGCCACAGACCGTTAATGGCAAAACAGAGGAAGAAATGATAATTGTATTCCTCCGCAAAGCGATAAAGTCCTGCAATGGACATGGAGCACCGTGATGACGGCGCATTAATCTGCGGCCACAGGTGCGTTTGTTGGCGAAATTAGAGTCGAATGTGACTGAGACGGTCCATTCTTCGGGAGAACGGTCAGAGGCACCTTATTTTTAATTAAATGATTTTAGAAAAAGAAACACATGTAGCTCTGGCTATGATGCTGGAGAACCCTATTCGAGAGCTACATTTGAATGTCCCGCCCAGCCTGTGGACTCCGTAGCTCCACCGAGGCGGAGATTCACTCCGCTCCCCTCAGCACCGTCACTAGTGTGTCGGGAAGCTCCGCTGCTACGGTTCGCTGAAAGCTAACTATCGCAGGAACCGCTTTTCAGTGCAACTTCGGTGACGTTCTGAATGTTTTATTTACAAGTTAAAGTAGAGGAAGAAGGCCGTTTCCCTGATTTAGGCATTTTTTCCAGCCCCCTCCCGTTTTTTTGTTCTTCCCTGGACATGTGTCGCTTGGAGAAGTAGGAGCGGACCGCGCTGCACACCGAAGCCAGGATGAGTGGGAGCTCCGCGGTGTCCGGCGCGGCGCCCTGTCGCTTCGCCCACTACTTTGCTATTTGTGGGATAGACACAGAAACGGGACTGGAACCGGACGAGTTAGCAGGTATGTGCCATTTTTGCTTATTATTATATAAGTCCAAGCGTGTTTTGAGGATAAAGAACCGCAATAGTCCCCCTAGCTGAACACATGTAGTATTGTTGACGTAAAAGCTCCCTCCACCACTCTGGAGCAGCTCACTGATATGTGAAGCACAGAGCTCATTAATGGCAGCCACATAAACTGACTAAACAAAGTGCTTTGTTGTACAAGTACATACACACTGTTAACTAATAATACCTAACCAGTGGAGTCTAGTTTCCTTTACAAAGTGACTTCAATGTGGGAGTAAGAACTACATATGTAGCATATAAATGCAATACCAGGATAAACAGGTACAGCAGTGCTGTTGACTGCTGCACCTCTACCCAGTGAACCAGTGTCATTTATTGTAGATCATCTGCTCAGAAATCTGCAGGATCTTTTCTAAATGCTATGATCCGATAGAAGCTTCCTGTGCTGTGCTCCTCAGTACCTTTCTGAAACCACTGTTCATAACTGCACTGCAGGTTTCAGTCCCAGAGTTCTCCAAATAAGCCTCAGTTTGAAGTTACTGTTTGTCTCAGGTACACACATGCAGCATCCTGTAGAAAACTCAGCCGTGCTATTGATGATTTACAGCCATCAAATGCTTATGGGATTTTTTGTGCAAATAGCTCCCTTATATTAGACTTTTTCAGCTACTTATTGGCTGGGTTTGTGTGTGTAGTTTGAATCTTATTGGTAAAATGCAGAGTTCAGTTCAAGGCTGCGACATGTGTAAAGATTGCGATGCTACCTCAGAGCAGAGAATTCTTTTTTTAATCATACCTAATTTCATACCTGTACATCAGATAAAAGATTGTTGTTGTATTTACTGACAGGGATCAGAACTTAGTCATCCTCTTTAATGCTCAAAGCAAAACCAGCATCTCCTCTCTAAAAGCACCAATCAGCTGATATGTTTCAGTGTTTATTCTATCACCAGGTCAGGTTATATGATTGCAGAATCAGAGAGCGGAGTTGCTTTTTGAGGGGCTTTACCTTCTGCTTCTAGCAGCACAGAGGGCTGCTTGCTGCGCTGCTGGGGTATTGCGTCACAGTCACATCTGTACTTTGTGTCTATGTAACTGAGTCTTTGTGCCAGAGTTCAGCATTGTAAAGTTATGAGTGTGTTATAAATAGGTGATGTTGGCACATTTTTTTGCTCCTGATTCATACCAAGTGATTTGACAACATTGTTATTTAATGAGTTCTAGAAAGTTGTGGTTATTGTGTGTGTCTGTACTTCTCCAGTTATTGTTATGAGGACCAGATCAGGCTTAAGACCATTGAATTGAGGACCTTACGGCAAATCGCTTAAAGGGCTATTTCAAAGTTAAGACCTGGTTTTAGGTTTAAGCTTAGAGTTAAACACTGATTATTCTCCTTGCTGATGTGCACACAGACAGCTGTGGACAAGACGGACAGGTAGTTGTTATTATGCTACTTTCCAGTCCACGTGGAAAACTCCAGTCTCTGTGTGTGTGTGTGTCTGTGTGTGTCTGTGTGTGTTGCCCTCAGGCTGTCGAAAGTCTCTGAGGTGACACTGCTAAGCCTCCACCATACTGACTGACTCCATATGCCCTGCTATCTGCTGCTCTGTAACGACAATCACCCCAACATGCCGAGCATCTGGCACATATTTGTGCATGGTTTATCGATGGGGCAGCTTAACAGTCAATGATGGACTGACAGTTATATTCGTTATCATTTAATCTGCCAATTATTTTCTCAGTGAATCGGGTTACATATAAAAAGTTAAAGGAAAAAATAGGGGACATCCGTGTCATGTGGTAGAAGGCTCATAAACAACTGAATCCTCACAATGGAGAAACCAGCGTTTTTTTCCCATGAAATGACAGCTGAGCAGCTGCCATGATAATTGCGCATCATTTCCTGTCAATTATTTAAAAAATTGCAGTAACTGATCAAACTACTAACTTCAATTTCAAAGAGCAAAGCTTTAGTTGAGCTGAAGACAGGGACTAACTTTTGGTGATGTCTTTATTGTTATGGAGATCATTCATAGTGAGTGATCTTAAAGAGAGCTGGAGGCTGGTCTCCCCAGGCTTATATGGTTCATTTTTCATTGCTGCTACCTGATCTGCTGTCTTTCTCAGCAGATTGATTTTGTTTAACTCCAAGTAACTATGTGTGCTGCTGCTCGTTTGAAAATACAGGAAAATCAGAGTTGTTTTTCTTGAGAGTTTGGTTAATGGTTTTGTGGCAAGGATCCCCTAGTTAATATACCATAGACTACATATCCTTAAATTGTCAAAGTTTTGAGCCAGCCATGTAGTGTAGAACGTCTTAGGCAGATTGATGTTGATCAGATGATGAAGAGAAGTGTTCATTCTTTGAGGTTCTACTGGACAGTGAGATTTGATTTAATCTGTTTCTTCGGGACCCCTTGACTCCAGCAAACAAAAGGTATTCTGATGCCCGGCTTTTTATTTCTATGGTCACCAGTTAATGGTGTGTCCAAACTACAAGTGAGATCGTTGGATTGGCTTAATTTTGGATTGTTCATTGTACTATCCAGTTCTTATAATACCTCTGTGGTTGTCTTTCACACCATATGGACCTGCACCTTAGGCAAGCTCATTGATTTGTTCAGCTCATTTTGGAATATTTATTTAAATTTTATACATGTATAAAAGCCATGGATTTTTTGGCATCCAAAGGCACATCACTGCAGATTGATAGATGCTGACATGTCCAGTGTAGCGCAGCTATGATGTAACTGCTGTGTGGTACAGACATTAAATAGCTGGGTAGAAAGTGAGTTGCCGCTTCAAATGCTTTCACTTGAAGCAAACCATCACCAGCAGGACAACAGACACAAAAGTGCCTGTCAAACATGCATGTTAAGAAATGCTGAAGAATTAGCTGAATGTGAGTTTATGTGAGGTTTTTGCCTGAAGCAAATGTAAATCAGGCTTTACAGGGAATTACACTTCACTCCCCTTGATTTACCCCCAAAGCTGCCCACCCCCTTTCTTTAGCGCCTGCCTCAGTTTGCCTCCACTCTTTTGCACTTCATTAGAAATCATTTACAATTCTGATGAGGCCTGTTGCTGTCCTCCCCCTCATGCACCATCATCCACACAACAGTAATGCTGCTATGATTGATGTCAACATGTTGCCTCTTGGTGCACCCTCCCTTTTTAAGCACAGGCAGCATCTCAGCACCCCCACATATTCTTGGACCCTGTGTTGGAGGCAGCCATGATTGCAGTGACCCACATTAGGCAGCGTTCCATGCATTTGCTGTTTTTAGGCTGTGATTTCCCCCCTCCCTGCTCTTTGTGTGGCACTGTGGCCTTATTTCCCTCAGCCCATTGTTCTAGTAAGAGGGCCCAACTTCCTGTAGACCTGCCTCAGGCTCCTGCACAGTTTAGATTATCTTCTCTCTTGAATGCATGTGAGGTTGCTATCTACAGCATCATACGGCTTTTAACTCTTATTTGAACTCACCCTGTTTTGATCCTGAGCTCTTTGGTCCAGGCTGGAATGCTAATTAGCTGGTTTAATTTCTTCCGTAAATAGCCACTTTGTCAGTTCAGACACCCAGCTCATACCATGGCACTGAGTCTCAGGGGTATAAATACACACTGGCTGCCATACAGAGCCTGAAATAGCCCCTGCATTCTAACACCAGATGCATTTTGGGTCGGCAGCATTGTGGAGTTGAAGGGTGACAGAAGTGTGGAGCTAACTTTAGGTGAGAGACGTTGTTTGCAACATCCACACCAATACACTTTGATTTTAAAATGCATGATTTCTACTATGTTTAGGCCTCATGTCCACAATACTCTCTGTTTTATGACCGCTTAAATGGAGACTTTTGGAAACACTTCTGACCTCTTTTTAGTTTGAAAAGTATCTTCTTCTGGATGGGCTTCTGGATAGCCATCACTATGCAAAACACAGTGGTAAAATGAAAATGTGTTAGTGTGGATGTAAGCGCGGGTGAAGATCTAAGGTACTTGTTGCTACACTATGAGATGTGCATCACTTTGCCATCTTGCATCCCTTCTGGAGTGGAGACAGATGTTTAGCCATGTGTAGCTGCTGCAACACCATTTGCATGCTATAGTTAAGTCAATCAGACTTTATGAATATGCTTGTAGGCACAGTGGTTGCAGTCCAACAAAAAACTTGTGCATCATGTTTCTGCCAATTTAATGGAGGACAAGGTTAATGCAGCTAGCTAGAGCTACCATTGACCAGAGATTATACACAACATTTTTAACTCTGCACTACATTACACTTTGGACTTATTGCGAGACATGTTTACTTAATCTCTAATAACCACAGAGACCAGCAGTGTAAACAACAACGTCTATCAATGACTGACTGGTTCTCACAACTCGCAACCAGCCAATCACAACAACAGTTACCTGACACTCTCCTCATCAGCTAACGTTTGGTCGGCTATTTGGAGGTAGCCCTGCAGCTAGCAAATGTTTTTCTATTATCCTTACATTTATTTTTACGGTTTAGACTGCCAATTGTGTGGTGAAAAATGCTATTTACACTTATAATTTCCAACTGACGTCTTCATGTGTGCTATTCTGTTCATTCAGCTGCCCAAAATCCAAAGAGATTTCACTTAGCTAGTAAGTAAGTAGTAAAATCAGTTGTTATTTTTTCTTTGTTTATCTTTAGGGCCCACAATTTTAATGAACATTCTTTCTTAGTGGTAAATTGCTGTTGATTTATCATTACAGTATAGACAAAAATTTGAAGAAAAACTGTCTTGGAAATCAACAGTAATGGAACAATGTTTTTAGTAGGGTGGGGCAAAGCGAAGCACTGATGCTTGTTTGCATGTATCGATTCTGATATGCATACATGAACACACAGATGTTTGGTACATGCTTCCCCACACACACAGAGACGCATGGTGGAGGTTGTGATGAGGATGCTCTCTAGAAAACAACAGCTGCTCGGTTTCAGTTCTCAGATGATGCATTCTGTCAGGTGTTCAGCTCTCTTGGGATTTCGTGTCCACTTTGAAAAGTCAAGGCTGGCAGCGTTTGACAGTCATTTTCAGCTCTGCCAGCACCAGACCTCCTTCTCTTCCTCTCTGGCTTCCTCTTTCTTTCATGTCCTCTCCTGTGTCTCCATCCTTCACACCTCTCAGTCCTCACCCCTGCACTAACTGCTCTGCCCGTAGTAGACTGAATCAGTGAATCTCTGCTGCTGATGTCCAATCACATGTAAGTCATTTGACATAACCCTGACGTAAATGAGTAAATAAAACCTCAGGGAGATTCTGGGCTGGTTAGAAAGCACTGGGATTAACAACCACCTCCGGTTCTTAGCCAGCTGCCAATAACCCCCCGTTTCCTCTCCTTCTACCAGTACAACACGTCTGTTTCAGTATAAATGTCTCTAAATACAGCTGTACTTGAGGCACGACATCATGTAAATATCCAACCCCTCAAAGCTTTGTGAACTGGGTTTTTTAAACTTGAGTTTAAGTGTAACTTGAAGGTGACTAACATGGTCTTAGCAACTGTGGGTTCATAAAAGAATAGATTAAATGCATTGTATTTACTCAGTTTTTTATGTTGTGTGAGCATGTCTTATAATTTGTTACCTGATTCATTTACATACAAAATTGCAATATACTGTAATTAGCCCACTTTTCAGCCAAAGACTGTAATTTCTGTCTTTTTAAGGTAGTAGAATGCAGGGTTTCCCCCAGAAAATTTGATAAGCCCGGTGGTAGAGAAGCCCACCGGCCGCCCACCGTGTTTTTGTTAAAAAAAAAAAGGTAAAAGTTGACAGGAATTTTGAAATTATGACTATTATGTGTTATTATAAGCCATTTATTAACAATACTTAAACGTAAAGTCTTACTAAAAGGCACAATCTTGAAATACAGTTTTAACAAACACAAAAAATACAATTAAAATAAATAATATCAATTGTTTTCACTTAAGTTAAATCCTAGTGAATCTTAAAACAAGCCATTGCTGGTCACATTTAAAAGTAAAATAAATGAACATAAATAAAAATGTGCAAACACGGCCAAGGGGTAAAACCAGGGAACTCAGAGGCTGAACAGGTCTGCTGTGCTGTTCTACCTGTTCTACTTATTGCTGCACATGGTTCAGGTTGGATCAGTGCATCAATCCATCTGGTCTTACCATACTGGGTCTGGTAGAGCCATCCGCTAAATTTAGGGTCAGTTAACCATTCTGGATTAAATCTGCTAGTTCGATGTTTACCATCGCGGCTGCTCCAACGACGTGCTAACATCCGTGCTAACTTGCATTGGCTCTGCCTCATCATGGAGCCGCGGCTCGGTCGGCAGGAAGGAAAGGAAAGCCTGGCAGCCCGCCAGGCTTATAAAGCACTGGGGGAAACCCTGGAATGAATTAAATGGTATGCAGGGCAAACTACAATATATATATTTATAGCCAGAAATGAACAAAAAACATTCAAAATATACAGATAGATAAATATATTTTTATGCAGTTTATATTCAGCATTTTACAGAGTCGTATAAAAACATGAAAAAACCTGTTCATATATAGAAATAAATGCCTTTTGCAAAAATTCCATTGGAAATCAGAATTCAGTTTTCAGGGCTAAATGTTATCCATGGATGACATTCTGGTTACTGTTTTAACGAGTCGTTACCTGAAGAGTCTAAAGACTATCTTAATACATAAATCTTGGAGATCATTCTTTTGAGGGATTTGGACTCCATGATTTATTAACCTGATCTGATTTTCATATTGAAGTACTTTTCAATTGAGATGTCCTAATAAGGAAAACAACATGTGCATGATTTACCTTGTGCTGATGTTGCAAGTGATACACAAATGGCTAGATCTGACCTAATGACACTGTGACAGTGACTTTTACATAAGTGACTTGGGCACTTATGTAGACACAAGACTCATGTGTTACAGCATGAAGTGTCATCACATTTATTGAGCTGAAAGACTATACAAATTAACTCTGTTACACATCCTGCTCTCATTAGATGAATGTGATGAACAGCCCTGTGGGAGAGTTGGCCAGTCATCTTTAATCTAACGGTACGGGACGTTTGATCCTCCCCTAGGAGAACCCACTGCTCTAGTGGGCCATTCTAACCTTTTTCTGGCTTTTCATATTCAGTTTGTTCAGAGAGCTCCCTTGATGCCAGGGGGAACTGTCCAGTGTATCTTTAAATATGAGTTGGAGCCCAAAGGCGTGCAGGACAGGGCCGAGGTGGGAGCGTCCTCAAGCTGCAGCAGGCCACAATGGGATTTGAACAGCTAAAGCTCCCCTCTGGCTTGGGCCATCTGTCCACACAGCCCAGTCTGAGAGACAGTCAGCACAAAGGCTGCACCATAACACTGGCCACTGACGTATGCTAATGATGTCAGGGGTAACAGCACTGATGCATGGCCCTCTTGATTTATGCTAACAATGGTATGCCTGGCCAATGGGCAGATAATTGAATATGGCACCCGCAATGCTCATAGCTAAAAACAAGCAATTCTCTGTAGAATTGTTTTATTGTGATAATGATGTGTATTATTGAATATTTATCTCCCTCTCTATTCACAATGACAACATTAGGAAAACGCTGTGATTCTTTCTTTTTTTGTTTTTCCAGATACCAAGTTTACTTTTCTAGTATCTTTCTTTTTGACTCTGTCTTACTTTCATGGATCTTCACTTCCTTACTTCCCACTTCTGACCTTGGTTATTTGGTCCATCTCTCTTTCTTTTGTCCCCCTCTTTGTTGCCTTGTGCTCTGTCAGCCGGGCCAGGCTGCTGTTAAGCTTGTTAGAGTAATCCATTCAGACAGCTCCTCCAGGCTACGCTGAACTATCACTGTAATGCAACACATGGCTGGGCCTCGCCACGGTCTCCTCCACATACACACTTTCATGGTCATAACCATGACTTCACTTTATGGCTCCTGCAGTATTTGTCCAGCAGCATCCTCCTGTCTTTACAAAGCCGCTCATCATAGGTCAGTTGGTTGATGAGTCTGGATGTTTCAGCCTTACTGGACATAGGATTTTGTGGCTAATTTAGGAGGAATAAATAAGTCCTGTTTACTGGGATCGGCTCTCCACATTTCTATTTTAAAAAAATATTTTTTTTAGAAAAATAAAGATGTATATTATGAAATTAACATCAAATTAAGTCGGTCATCTCCAATATCTGTTAACTTGACTTGAGCTGAAATGACTGTAGTATAATTAAACGTTAGACAGAAAATTCATCTACAGCATCTCTTTCAATCCAATCAGCTGTATTTGTTTTGCATGCAACCACCTGAGTTGTTGTACAGTTGTAATACATATTATGAAAATGGGCAATAACAAAAATATGCATAAAATTAAGGCAGGAAAACAGGATGAGGTCTTGTAAAATCGATTTGTTGTATAAATATAAAATATTAAAGAGCAAGATAAAACAGATAAAAAACTTGTAAGACACATTTCTAAAATATAATCAATATGAAACAAAAACATATTAAGACCAATCACCTGCAACCAAAAGCCACTGATAACATGTATGTCTTGAGGTTTTTCTTTAAAGTCTCAGTGGAGAAAGGACATTTGACCGAGAGAGGAAGGCTATTCTGAGCCAGCCTTGCAGCTGGCACTGCAATGCTCTCTTACCCACCAGCCCCCATCATGGAACAACCTGTTCCATGATGGGGGCCAGGAGCTAAGAGGTGGAATAAGGGGCAAGGAAGTTCTGAAATATCCCGAGTTACCAACCCATGTATGGCTTTATGAACAAATATAATAGCCTTGAAATCAGTTCTGTATGTAGCACGTAGCCATTGTGGGCATAGTGTAGGTGGATGCTTTCCATTTTTTGGTGTTGGTTGGAAGTCTTGCAGCAGTATTCTGCAGAAGCTGGAGGTGAGACAGAGGGGACTGACCAATACCCAGGTGCAGCAAGTTACAATAATCTAGCCTGGAGGAAGTTAATGCAGAGGTTACAGTCTTTGTTATTTAGACAGAGGATACATTTCAAATTGGCAGTGTTCTTTATCTGAAAGCAGTGCCCATTTACCAGAGAGTTAACCTATTTGTCAAATTTTAGTACTGAGATCCTGGTATGGGCTTGAAGGTTTGTTGTCAATGGTCATAAGTGGCTGGTTATGCTCATTGTGAGGTTGAGGGGACCAAGCACCTCTGTCTTGCTGTCATTCATCTTTAGTTTAATCCCTAACACTTATTGTGCTGCAGTGTTTGGAATGACATCAGCTCATTCTGAACCATCGCTTGAAAGACAAAGCCTTACAATCCAAACCATGTAAACCATTTTAAGATACCACGGCAACAATGACAAAAGAAGCATAAGCTTTTTATCCTGTTATTGTTAAACACACAATGCACAAAAAAAGCAACCGAAAACAGGTGACGGCGCAACTTCTTTAACAGATTATTCAGTGCCTCCACTTTCACGGGATCAGCTTTGGTTTTTGTCATTTTTTAGTAAAAAAAATGGTAGAGAAGTTGAGGTATGAGGTAGCTCATGACAAAAATAAAATTTCTCTGAGTGCTGCTGTAAAATATGTCATGATTGTCACATTTCCCTTTACAGTTGGAAGTTAGAAAAATAGACGCTGTCCCTTTCTAATTCCACAGTTTTAAAATTATTGGTGAAAGTCTTTCTGATGGTGTTTATCAAACAGTGACTAATGTCCTACTCATTTGATGGTTTTTGACCTTTAAATTATGTTGGGATGTGTACTATCAGCTGTGGGAATGATAAGTGGTGAACACAAATAGCTGCTGCAGAGAAAATGGAGGAAATCAGTCATAGAAAGTAACAAGAGAGCAGAAACCTGTAGCACTGGACAGAATCATTGAAGTTACTACCTGCTACATGTCTGTGGTAGCTTCTGAGTTCCAGTTACTTCAGCTATAGGCTGTCTATTTAGTCAGAGATTTACCCAGCTGTGTGGGAGAAAAGCAGGATGAAGAACAGTCCTTTGTTGCCTAGAGTACATATTGTAGGTTTAAGTTGAAGGTCCTGACAGAGCCTTAGAACTGCCTGTCATCTGCCCGACAGTAGTGAAGTGTCAGGGATGTGCACTCCATTCCTGTAGGGGAGGCACTCATATGTTGCTAGTCAGAGTTCAAAGGTCAGGGGTGCTGGGTAGGGACAGTAATGATGGATTATCTGACTCAGGCAGTCAGCAGGGCCTTGCGACCTCGGAGGATGCTGTGAACTTGCGGACCAATGACAGCCCTTTGCTGTTGTAGACTGCGAGGCATTTGCAAAGTGAGCAGTTGATCTTGGTAGGCGTGAGCAGCCATTTCACAGCTCCTCCCTCAGAGTGACCTCTGAACCCAAGCTCCATATGTTCTGTCTCTATGGGAGAGTAAAGAGACAAAAGAGCCAGGGGATGCTTGGGGGTTGTTTTGGTTTCTTAAAGGGGTCTACATCAGTTATAGCTGGACATGACCATGGAAAGGCAACCATTGTTCTGTGGCCTGCTTTTCTGCTTCTGTTTCAGCATTAAGAAGAGTATTGGGGTCTCATTCCACAGGAAGTTGGGATTTGTGCGGAACAAACAAATTCTTACATCCTGAAACATCTAAGACCAAAGTATTTACAACTGTTTACAGTGGCCACATTAAGTAATTACATGAACACGGGTGAAACTCAATTACTTTTTATATTTACTGACATTGAGACCGTCTGTCTCAACATTATTCATAGTGTATAGACAAAAAGCAATGGAAGCTGTGTAAAGAGTCAAAAAAGAGCTTGATAGAAGGTCAACTTCTATCCTCTGGCCCTGATTTCTTAGTGGGAGAGGCATGTCCCCATTCACTGTCTTTGTGTGTATCAGGGTTCTAAGTTGAAAAAGGTTTTAAACTAATTCTGGAAATCAAATCAGTTTCTTCCCTGGGGTGAAATCTAAGAATGTCCCATTGTGCTCTTCAGGCATTCGTGGGGTTTATATGAAAATGTCACAGATATTCCTTAGTTTGTATTGTTTCTCTGCTAGAATAGTATAATACACAAATGTGCATCACTTTATCTGAAAGGCGGACAATATCAAGAAAAAAACACTTATCTTGCATCACACTATTACAGTGACCAAAAACACTTGTGTTCTCATGCGTATCCCAGAAGGCTTCTAAGTTGTGACAGTGTTACAGTATGGTACTTCTGCACAACACACTTAGCTTCTGCTTTTTTTGGTGTGTCCTTCCTTTCGTGGATTGTTGGGCAGTTTTCAGCTCTGCGCCAACATCTCATATGTGTCCTACATTATTTGGACTGCGCACAGTAACCTAGGTGATGTGTTAAAAAGCAGCCATACGTGAAACATAGTGGTCGTCTTTCTTTAGAAACTCCTTGAACTGAGGTCAGCTACCTGTAGAGCTTCTTCGTCTTTATGGAACAAAGAAGTTCAGGTTCAGTGAGCAACAGACAAGAGGTCTCTTCTGTTCACTTCTTTTCACAATGGACACACTCTTCTAAAAGCATCTAGGAGGACTCAGTGTCAGGGTTATTACAATGTGATCTGTTGGTTTTCCAATCCGTATCCTCTGAATTGCTTTTTACGCTCTTTTATGCTGGGACGCCAGTACACTTCCCAGGTTAGGGTAGTAATGATAGATAAACAGAATCAGCAAAAATACCAAACACTCACTTCTCCCAGTGTGCAGCTCTTCTATTCCTTATTTTAAATTAATTGAATATTTTTGGGTGAACAACTATTGGCTGGAGAAGATGCTTTTTGAGGACAACTAGTCTGATTGATTAGTGAAGTCCAGGGCTGATTCTAAGTATCTATATATCAAGGGCAGTTTGGGATATATAGCACTTGATCATCCATCAGCTAAAATAAAACTATTTCAAAATCAGGTTATTGTTGTTTTGAGCTCTGCCATCTTGTTCAATTAATTGTGTTGCGGAACTGTGATTCTTTAACAGAGGGTTAGGATATGTCTTGCTGTTGGGTTTGTCCGGCTGTTAAAGTGACATTCTTTCATTTACATATCATTTAGATATAGTCGGAAATATATATACCTACTTGAATTATCAGTTTTGGTGATGTAAAAAGCTGTGGTAATCAAATTTGCTTTGTGGCATGACCTTTTAAATTCTTGTGAGTAAATATGATTGACTATAGCTCCTCTTCCAACTAGACAATAAACCCCAAATACCCATCAGAAGTAGTGAAGAAAAGTCTAAATCAGGCTGGAATTCAGGTTTTAGACTATCTTCCCTGAAGTCCTGACCTAAACCCCATTCAACACTTGTGGTCTGTAATGATGTAACTCTGTCAAGAGGAGTGGTCAAAGATACAACCTGAAGTTTGCCAGAAGCCTGTGGATGGCTTCCAGAAGTGCCTAGTTAAGGTGGAAATGGCCAAAGGGATGTTTAACCAGATATAAGCATTGCTCTATGTATCTTTTACCCAGCAGGTTCATATTTCCAGAAGACCTATAATATATTTGTTGAAGAACCAATATGCATGATTTTTTTTAAGTGTGTGACAGAGACACATGGGTTTCAATGATTCCCTTGTAGAAAAAAAGAGTTATTGGAGTCATTAGAAGCTCAAGACTGCCATGATATACATTGTCTTTACAAGAGAGAGACACGGTTGATGTGCAATATCATGTGCATGAGATAGGACATCTTTTACCATGTCACTTCCTCTGCATTAACATTGATGTTGCAGGGTCACCTGGTCCTGTACAGCTACTAGGAACCAGGCCCATTGTGGAGTATTGACATGTGTTTTCTGTCTCATCTGTTCAATGTTTTTCGGTCTTATTGTAAAAGAAAAAAAGTTTACCTGTGTATGAATTTTGCAAGACAGAATTGACTGGACTTAGAAAGAGAAGAATGTGCATAAGAAAAAACTCTGAATGGACTGGGCAAGAGACAGGTAACAGAGCTGCAGGCAGGCTGGACAGATCCTAACCACAGTTAAACAGCTGTGACTAATGAGCCCACATTAATTCCCACTGATTGCTGAATGTAATGGCATAACATAACACAGCCAAGGGACACACACAGGCAATATCGGCTCAAACAAACCTCATCATTGTAACAGCGTGGACCGTGGTGTTATGTCAGGCAGGCCGTAAATCTCCTTACATAACTGTGATAGACGGCACAGCGGTAACTAAGGCCCCTTATAACAGATTAGAGTCGCTGTGGTACAGGGGCCCTGCTGCCTACTGACAGGCCATCACCTCACTGTGAGACATGCTCAGCAAACACAATCAACACTGAAAAAGGATTTCATAAACACTCTATGCGTTACAGAGCTGAAAGGCACTTCTTTAAAATAGAATTGCAGTCGCAGGGTGGCCCAATAGCTGAGCGGTTGGGGCACATGCCATATGGGTGCTAATGCCCTTCTGTCCATTCTAGTGTCTGTTGTAAACAAGCAAGGTATAAAACATTGTGGTTTGGCAGTTTTTTGACCAAGAAAATGAAAATAAGGTTGTATGCAGTCCCTCAAACAAAACAATGTGTCACCACATTCAGCACAGTGTTCAGTGTGTTCTTACTTTTAGGCTACGTGACTAGTCCACAGTGATATTAGCTGTCAGGAACATCCCTATTAAGTTTTGGCAAAACACCAAAACTATTTTGAATTCACAATTTTCTGTTCTGGTTGTGTAAACACTGACTTCTATTTGTCACATACTAAAGTGTAAGAACCTCTCTGTGTTTAACGTTGACTAGATCTGGGTGGAATTGCTAGACATACAAAGCATCTGACGCTGGAAACCACAGTTTGCATCTCAGCTCACTCCAACAGTAAATTGTTTGCTGTTTCATTTGTTAATCCAGCTGTAAACTGATAATGATTTCACATTTAATGCACGTATCCTTGTACAATGTTTGCCCTCTGCAGAGTTCTTAATGTAGTATTTTGTTCATGTCAGAAAGCTGTCCATGTTTCGTGGGAATTGTAAACCAGCTTGATTCACTGATATGAGTTATCTACAGTCTCAACAGCACAGAACTGATGCTGCTCCCCAGGCACAAACACACTGACGGAGCTTCTCACAGCACTTCCCTAAGCAGCCAAAAACCCCTGCTGTAGAGATGTATATAAGTATTTTCATTTGCCGTGCACATGCAGCTGGAGTACATAGAGACAAGACTGTTTTCAGTAAATGAAATGTAGTTCAATGGTCATGTCCACTTGTTCTAGAAGAAAGACGTGTGTGTGTGTGTGCGTGCGTGCGTGTGTTTATACTTTTACTGGCTGGTTAACTGGACTTTGATTTCTCACTGATTGAGTTCCAACTCATCCAATGACCTGTGGTCTGTGTAATAAAGCTGGGTAAACAAAAGCATGACCGCTATCAGATAAGCTAGTCCATGTCACACTCTCCCTCCCTCCCACTTCACCTTCTCTGTCTCCCCTTCTTTTCCTACATCCTCAGCACCCCCAAGCAGTTCATGCCATTAAGTTTTATACTCTTTGTGGCTGCACAATACAGTGAATATGGTTGTGACCTCCCTCTGTTGCAGCTGAAGGGTTGGAAGGTCCCCAGGCCTTTGTAGAAGTCAGTTGGTGGTGGCTCAGCAGATGCTAACAGCTCCCCAGGGGCCTTCACACACAGCAATGATTAGAGGCACCACTGAGCCATAACTGTCCAAAGTGTAAGGCTGTTAGGGCAACTGATGTGAAGGACAGATTATCTTGGTTTGTTTGTCTGGAACATGTTAACTGTTGTTTGTCTGGTCTGACAGAGTCACAAATGAACCTTCCCTTAGGGCAAAACAAAAGCTGTGTTTTTTGTTATCTAATAATTACTGACAGTTAAAATAAATTAAAAAAAAAAAAATACTTTCAATGCAGCCGGATTGACAGTGATCTGCATCTCATTTACATAGTTTTCAGTTTTTTATTCATCAGAAATTACTTTTAGTATGAAACGTGATAATGGATTATAAATACCTTATCATTTACCAATCATTTGTTTGTTTGTTTTGTCAGACAGTGTAGTGATAATAAACAACAAAACATACATTTTGTCAGCCATCTCTGGTAAAGACAATATGATGTCATGAAAATGATGAGATGAGTACTTAACCCTACTGTAATCCCATTTTTCCCAAAGCCACGTAAAATCTAATTAGAATGACTGCATAATGAAATACAGACGAAGACTATTAGTACTATTAGCATGATTACCGTTGCTGGTGTGAGCTCAGACCAGCGAGGGATTGGCCCGGCATGATTATGTCACAGCGCATAGCCGCTCAGCTAAAATCCCCCAGAATGTGTTTATCAGCCAAAATCTCCTCCAACACCACATCATCACCACAACAGTTAACTCTGTTTTCGTCCGTGTGATTTAGCTCGAGTCACATTCAGTTCCATCCCAGACGAAGCACTCTCTCTCCTGAAAACAACATCAGGTTATGTAATTGGGCCATCGGTGAACTTGTCAGGGCAGATTAGAACGACTCGGCATCTATTTCTGAGCCAGTGGCTTAGATTGTTTATCACAGTAAAGTGAATGTAAAAACGTGACAAGACAGAAGAAATTAGAACGACTGATGGGGAGAGGAAGTGTTCTAATGCCAGGAATGGAGGAGAAAGTGATCAGTTTTGACATGCCTCTTGGCTTAAAGGAAGTTTGACAATTTCACTTGAAGAAAATGGAAGAGGACTTGAGACTTAAGATTCTGATGTCTTTGGTGAAAAGCTTTATTTTCTGAGACTGCAAAATGGAAACTTCTTGTATTCAGTCACACACAAAACCAACTTTTCTTTTCCTTATCTAGGTTTTGTATTTAACTTTGTTTCTTCGAATTTGGATTAGAACTATTCCCTATGCCCTGGTGCTGTGCACACAGCTGTTTTTATCTGTGCTTGGACCTGCTGTATGAAAAGCAGAAGGTCTTTCAGAACAGTGTGTGGACAGATGTTTTTAGTTGATTTCGAAAGAGGACTTTCAAGGTAGTTGCATATTTGCATGTAATGCACCACTAAGTTGCATTCCTAAGCTTTAGTGTGTGTGTGTGTGTGTGTGTGTGTGTATTGTAACATAAATGCCACAGCTGAGCATGAAGTTAGTGTAATGCAATAAATTCAAGCGTTTCCTTAATGATTTTTTCCCTCACTGCTTTCATAAGATCACACATGTCCTCATAGGTTCATTCAATAGAACTAAATGAAGAGTCAGAGCTTCTTGTACTGATTAATACCACATTCATAATTTTTTCAGCCTAATTATCAGCCTCGTGTGGAGGGCTAACAGAACTAAGTGATCTGGAGGAATCCTCCGTCAGGTGATTCTAACATATGGGGACAAACTGGTGGAAACAGAGCTGAAGCTGTTTATGTTATATTGCATATCTAAATATAAAAGACAAGTTTAGGAAGTCAACTCAGATTTTTTGTCATGTATCTGCTGCTGTTATCTTAATGTGTTCATTAATATTTAGGTCTACAAAACTGTCTAAAGCAAGTAAAAGCTGCTTGTCGCATTTCACTGAAGCCCAAGGCAACATCTTCAAATTGCTTGTTTTCACAGACCAACTGTGTAAACCAACAATATTCAGTCTACTTTAAAGCATGTTGCAAACTTCTATGTGAGAAGCTCCAGAAAACATCTTTCCTGTGTACAATTCATGAATACATTTTTGCCCCAGTGCCCAATAATTGAACATTATTTCCATCAGCGGAGGTGATCACCTTCTTAATCATCAAGAGCCAGTATGATAATCACATCACTTGAACACATGAATGCTGACAGCAATAGTCTCCTGTCTACAAGGTTTGCATCAAAGGGACAGGAACCTCAGTGAGTTCCAAGTGTTTCCAACTTCAGGCTATCACTGCAGAACTTTTTGTCAGCTTTAACTTGCTACTTTGAGTCTCAGAGCTGAGAGGATATCTTCTCCTCTCAGGGCCCCCTCTTTTCTTCCTACCTCTCCATTCACATTATGTCAGCCCTCCTGCTTGAAGGCTGCAGTATGGGATGGATGGCTGAAGTAGCTTATGTAACTGTCTTCAATGTCCTTGTGATCCTCAGGGCCTTTTGAAAAACATGTCTCTGACTTCTTTGTTTCTTTTTCTATCTTTATTGCTTTTTATCATTTCTTTTCCCAGCGGCGTAGTTAAACCTCAGGCTCCCTTACTGTCCTCTGGGTTTTGTAGGAGCATTGGCGTATACTCATTATGAACATCTCTGGTATTGTCTGCTGTGTGTCAATCACAGCCCCTACACTCAGGTAGCAGACTGAAGGGGGCCTGCTTGGAGGCAATGCAATTAACATGCACCAGGGTTCAAATGGGATGACGTAACCTCCATTATCACGGGGGCCCTTTAGCCTTTTCTGTGTGTTACAGGATGCACAGCAGTTACCATGGAGCCAGGAGAACATTTAAGCAAGACAAATTATTTCGCTAAAGGGGGTTGATGAGCTAAAGAGAGTGCCCAATAACTGTGCACCACCTCTCCACTGACTTGCTCTCATCCTTGCTTCTTCTGATTATATGCTGTGATTTATGATGCTCGTCAGCTGGTCAGACTTGAAAGCATTTGGCCTTATTGTGTTTCCATGCCCTCTCTCCTACAACACACACTTGTATATTCCTGTTACACACCATGTGAAAATAACTATGTTTCTTATTTTTTCTGATAATTAAGTGGGCAGTTTGACAATGAAACTCCTGGAACAGGATGAATTTTGCATTACACTGGAAATTCTATCATTGTGATCTGAAAGCTCAATGTAGAAAATGAGATTTGGTGTTGTCAGGAGCACAAACACTACATCAATGAATCTCATTCTTAAAAGCGAGCTTTTAAGATCTGCAGGCTCAGTAGTTTCCCAGGCCGCAGACCACTGTAGCGTTTGAGAGACGTTATCAGGAGGACGTAATGCATTTGTTGGGCACTGTTTTTTTAAGTGATGATCAATCCACGTTTGTGCTAGTCTTGTTTCTAGTGAATGTGTGTGATTAATTAAAAATGCACATATTATCTAATATACAGTATATCAGTCATCTGTGTCCTTGATGACTGACAGTCGGTATTTGCCATTATAAAACCATATTGGTGGACCGCCAGCTTTCTCACGTAAAACACAAAGAAATACCAACTTCTATCATATTTGTATATTCTGTTTCTGTGTTTAAGGTTTGAGTCTTTCAGATTACTTCACCACATTGTGCCGTCTTGCAGTTGTTTAAATACACGCCTTAGCTCAACCATCTTGAAACTAACTCACAATATTCACACAGTAGGAGTAAATGGAAACTGGCATTAATTTGCATGGTCTTTTTCAGGTTCTCTTTAAATTGCTGTATGAAAATGACTGTTGGTATCTGCCCCACCATCAAGATCTAAGTTTTAAAAAGTAGTGCCATTAGCTAAATAGAAAATAGTGTTTTCTCATCTGAAAAGTCCCCAGGTTAGTTATGGAAAGTCTTGGGTAATGCTTAAGTTTTAGTGCTGCTCTCCAAACTGCCCTGTAAATTGATGTTCCCCAAAGATCAAAGCTGCCCCCCAACAAGCTTCCAGGAATCAGCCCGGTACTGTAGGTTTGTTCACTGCTCTGCAGGATTTAGAGAGGCTTCTTCAGGGCTGCTTCAGGTCTGACTCTAAATGAGAAACATGTGTGTGTAAATCCAGATTTGTACACCCAACTGAAAATGTTTATTTTTGTGCTAAATCTGTGTGAGAGCTGGGAGAGACCTCTATACTTTTGAAGCTTTGACCACATGCTGGGGATATCAAAGGAGGCTGTGTCAAGACTCTCTCCTCTGTGTTTTCTCCTGTAATCCTTCTGCAAAGACATTCAGATATCTACATCAGTGTATGGACTTATTTGAAAATGAAATTAGATTAAAATACAGTAACTTAAGAAGAGATTTTCCCTTCACTTCATCTCTGCAGTTTACTCAGAGAGCTGGGATGCATTTTAAACTGTTGGCTAAAAGGAGAGTGATAGAAATGAGAAGTTTTTACTGTGTGGTTGAATGTCACGACTAGAGATTTGCCTCATACTGATAAAGGCTTGGATGTAAGGATGTCATTTAAATGTAAAAGTCACACACTCCAACTCTTACATGTCTTTGTTGAACCATTTGAGAGTCACCGTTTTTTGTTTGCTACACTATTCTAATAACTTCTATTTTGCTGTGGTTAATTTTGATTTGCAATAATTCTATTTTCTGCTGTTAATAAAATCCAACACTTTCTCTGGATTTTTCACAAATGGTGAATATTACTTTTAAAGCTGATGTAGTATTATTCCAGTCATTTTTACTTTGCTGCCTTTTCCTATTAGTGTTAAGCCACCGCTAACAAAACTCAGCATTTCTCACACGTTTTACTTTACAAACCTCCTACAAAAGAAGGGATTATGCTCTCTAAGCTGGCTCGATTTTATTGTGAACTAGGCTGTGAAAGTGCTGAATTTCCTTGACAGGAGCTGAACATCAGAAGAAAAAAAGCATTAGAGAGTACCATAAATGAAAGTCAACAGCATTAGGGGTTATACACTTTCCTTGAATAAAAGACGTATAGTAGTATTTCTGTTTAAAAAGAGAAGCTCAGGGCAGCAAATTGGTGAATTTGAAAACTGAACTTTTAGGGATTTGGTAAATATGGGTCCATACTGTCAAATTCACCCCTCACTTCATACTATTATAAATATATTAACCAATAAAGCTGAGGTTAAATGACAAGCATGTCAGAAAATGTCATTGTAGTGCTAATGTAGATTAGCTTTGTTACCTTATGGAGCCTCTTCCTGTACTATAAAAGTGAGAAATTAAAATAAAGATCAGTTTAGCTGTTAAAAATTATGGTCCTGTTCTCTCCATGGTTGAGATAAATAATAGCCCTTGCCATGATTTAAGAATGTACTTTCTTCTTTGAAAGGCCAGACCCACATGACAAACAAAAGCATCACTGTACATTCGTCTGGGTTAACCTTAACAGACTTTTAAAAACCATTATGAATGTCCTGCAGACCGCACAAATGAGATCTGAGCCTGAGAGACACACCTGACTTCTCCATCTATCAACTTGTACACTGTCTCTTTTTTCCTCATCAAAAGCAACCCCCTTCCCTCAGGCACATCACAGTCATCACCTTCCTATAATGCAGCCTCACAGCTGCTGTGAGAACAGCTGCCTCTGGCTGACACACACCTGTACGCACACACATTTACAAAGCTCAGGCAGCAGCTTTATGCCCTTTATTTTTCAGAGTAAGGTAAAAATGTGTCCTTGCATTTGGACTACCAGAGGTTTGTCACTGCTCAGACCAAAGGAGCTGTGTTTCTGATCTCACCACTATTCATCTGTATATTTATTTTATTTGTTTAATCTATATTTAGATACAATATGTTGGCACTTTTACTGTACAACTACACCCCGTTAACACTTAAGCAGAATAGCAGGAACCAAAGGTAAAGGATGTAACAGGCTTATTTATTGAACAGTTTTTGTGAGAATATTCAAAATTTAAAATAGCTCCAGTCCAGATTTGTCAACCTCTGTTGCTTGACTTACCACTATTTTTATGAAAACTCTTCCACCTTTTTGTAGCTGCTGGAGTACAGAAAAATACTCAAGTGGTTAGTCATGTACCAAATTTACTGAACACAAAAGTTAAAACACATACAAATAGTATACACCAAGCATACTTTTTTATTGAATGCTGAAGTAGCTTCTGGTTCTTCCGGTGTGCTGATGGCTGGTAGAGTGTTGATTTGCCCTGCCACTTCAGTGTTTGCTCATCAGCAGGGAGCTGTGCTGCAGCTGCTGCAAATAGCAGTAATTCTACTTTGTCATTTTGTGAGTAAGAGGTAAATAAACAAATGTATTGGGTGGACAGTGTTAACCCAAGCTAAAGAAAAACCCGTTGTTGCACTGGTACAGATCACAGAATCACAGCAAATGGTGTAACACCAGTAGGACGAACACCTGTCTTTCTCAGAAATGCTGCAAGTTGTTACTTTACTGTGTTTAACTGTAGATATTAAATAAAGGACTTGTCCTTCCTCCGTTTGTCGTCAGTACCCTGTCACAAATATTGCAGAGCATTTTATCCACTTAGAACCAGGTGCACAACAGAAGCTGCCGTCCGAGGCCTTCCCTGGTGATTTTATTGTGACCTGTGAAAGTTTCTACCCATTTTTTTCAGACAAGTTAATAGATAAAGTTAAATGGGTGTTGCTTTTTTACTTTTTACTCCATTAGTTAGTGTGTGGAGTTGCAGCAGAACTCTTCTCCTCCTCTTGGCCAGCCTGCTGGCCGTCTGCTTACCCTGTTTTGTCATGAGTAAAGAATGCTGGACGCGTGCCACCGTGGTGACCGCAGCTTAACAAAGATAAAAGGACTCATGGGGACACATTTTCCCCTGCAAATCCCTCTGCAAACAGATGTGACAATTAGTTTTCATCCTATATCAGTCTTCCTTATGTCCAGAAGTGATTCCATCAGTCAGCTTGCAGAAAGTGAACAAGGTGTTGATAAACAGCAGCTTCTAATCTGCTAATACACTCAGGTGACAGTGAGTCATGAGGGGACACAGAAGCCTCCTGTGATGAAAGAACCACGGGGAACAACCAGGACATGTCTGAATGAAAATGAGTCAATCACCCTCCTGCCCGTTCTTCTCCTTTTCTCACCCATCCCTCTGTATTTCTGCTTCATTTCCCTCCTTCTCTCTCTCCCCACTGTCTTAGAGTGAATTAAAGAACAAATTAGTGGTTGACAGCATGACAGAGTGATGACATCACCAGGGTAGCATCCTGCAACTGGCCAAAAGAGTGCTGAATAGAGCCTGTAGAGCCAGTTTAGGCCAGGCATTGAGACACTGGACCATTGTAGCACACATGCACACACTCACTGCCAGCGACACAAAGAAGTGAGGAAAGACAATCAGCTGAATACATGCTGCAAGCTACTCACATTCTGACGCAGCTGGGCTCCCTGCACTCGGGATCCCCATCATGTAAGAATAATTTATGATGATTAAAAGATTAGAAGGTGTTAACCTTACCTCCCCACCTCTCTGTCCCCCCGGTACATCAGCAACAACACCCCCCATTCTAGCTGTCCTGTTTCCAAGGAGACAGATGGGGTGCTGCTCTCACCCAGTCAGTGCCAGGCGTTGGCAGCAGAGCCTGGCGCAGCAGGCGCTGGCTCCATTTACAGAGAATAAGAAGGTTGAGTGTGTGTTTTGTGCACATTTGACCTGTTGGGATGCTGTATGCTGTTTGTGTGTGTGTGTGTGTGTGTGTGTGTGTGTGCGCGCGCGCATGCATGCGTGCACTTGTGTGTGCGTGTGTACATGTGTGGGGCTAGTCTGGCTGCCCAGTTGTAGCAGGTGCTACTGGTGGAGAACTGGGTGGTGGAATGCGTTGTTGAAGCCAAATGGGTAAGCACTATGAGAGCAGTAGATGAACTCCTGCTGACTTGAAGTCAGGCTTTGGCTTACGAGAACAGGTTTCTTTTATAAGTGGCACTGAACGAGTGCAGAGCTGACCTCAAAAGCGGTGTGGGGGTCATCTTTATTGGTCTGTACTATGGGAATACATGGCCTTGAATCATGAATTCTGCTGCTCTGCATCTACTTGTTTCACTAAATGTTCAAAGTATAGTACAATAATAGAGTCCTGCTATTCTCAACTCCTCTGCTGCTTACAATTTGTCTTTATACTATCAGCAGTCTTTTAGATAAAACTTTTTTTACAGATGATTCCTACTAGAGGTGCAACAATTAAACAATCAGTTGTCGGCTATTAAAGTAGACATCAAATGTTTTGACATTTAATTATTGTGCTTGACTAACAGAAAAATATCAAAATTCTTTGAATTAGTCTCCTTAAATTTGAATATTTTCTGTTTTCCTTTCTCCCTCTATGTAAATGAATATCTTTGGGTTATGGACATCCATCCATCTTGGTCTATGGAAAACACTGATCTTCATTTTTCACCATTTTCTGACATTTCATTGGCCAAACAACTGATGAATTAATTGTGAAAACCAAGGAAAATAATTAGTTAGTTGCAGCCTGAATTCAAATCAAAAGCAAGCCATCATTATGTTTTGTATTTAAGTATTGCTTGTGCTATTTTTTTAACTCGACTGAAGTTTCAGGAACTTCAGTTCATTGTGAATATACTGTCCATTTTCATTGCACCTGTTTTACTGCACCACATTCATCCATGCTTGTCAGGGGAGAAGAAAAAACAACCCAAAGAGACATCATCAAATGGAATTAGGTGCGATGATCTTGTGCCTGATTGATGCTGCAGACAAAAAACACAATGTCTCTGCTTGTTTTGCTTTGATTTTGAGCCTTAGAATTAAAAAAAAAAAACTTTCTAACTTCAATAGAAGTGCAATACTGATGGAGTTACTGGAGTAGCTGTTGAAGAGGTTGACAGCATAATCTAAGTTGTGATACTCAGGTTGCTGGTTTATATTGAGAATAATCTGCATACGTGTGAAGGCTTGTTTGTGTGTGCTTTGATTGCTGATGGACAGATTTTTTTGTATTTTTTTCCCCTTTTCAGATCTCAGACAGACACAAGTGGTGTATGAAGCGTTTTCTGTTTCCATGTCAGTTCTTGTAGTGATATTGTGTGCAGGCTTCAGGCTACTCTCTTTGTGCCCTGGATTGGATATATCATGGCATCCACTCAGGCCAGGCTCTGTGTAGAGGGGGTGATATAATGCATTCAGCAGATATTTAGAATATGCACAGACAGATGCTTTTGAAGTAGCACGAGACATTCAAGCCTCAGGGACTGTGAATAATGGCGACTGCAGCCCTGCTTTTAACTCTATGGACACGCACTGTCTGCAACTTTATGCTGCAGGTGAAACACTGATGGTGTCGTCTCTGTCGGCTGTATCCAGTCTGTCTGTCGGCTCAGTCTGCTTCTTAACTGTGCAGAGCTTTCAAGCAAGGCAACAAAGCCTGTCAGTCATGCTCCTTGACTGTAGAGTCCACACACACACACACACACACACTGATTCTCACACGCACTGCTAAAGCAGGGTGTCTGATCACCAGGTCGGCACGGCAACAGGCTCCACATACATTATGCATCAGTGTCTGGGGCCAATATATGATTATCGTCCATGTCTCTTGCATGTATCTGCATGAAGGTGTGTGTGTGCTGCAAGAGGGCATTTTTTTCCCAGTGTGTGTGCTTGGTAACATGTTTTATCACAGTTGTGTAGATTTGTTCAGGGGATACCCTCAAGAGGCCAATTGTATGTAATTAAAGGCGCATTAGGTGATTTGTGCCTCTAATGATGCAGTGTGTGTCACATAATACCCCACCCCTGACACTCAGGGGTGAGAAACCCCACATGCACAGACTGAGATGGCTTTGTGTTTGTCTGTAGATGGAAATGACCTCATTATTGTGACGGTTGTCTGCAGAAATCTAAAGAATTGGGGGTGAAAAGCTTTTTTGAGGCAAAATGCTCAGTTTCATGCAGTAAAAATGTCCTAAAATTAAAGGCACAGAAAACCTGGTCAAAGTGATTAGTTTCTAATTTTGCCTGACCTCTAGATTTAATCATCCTGAAAAATATTATGCATCTTTGTCCATTCTATTGTTCCTTTTTCCTCCTGATACAAATGTCGAGTTCTTCTCAAGGGTTTCTAGCAGAAGGTGTGCGCATGCGTGTGTGCGTAGACTTGGCAGTTAATAAGAAATGGACCTCAGTATGCATTTGTGATCATTTGGTAACATTAAATACTGCAGTCACAAATAAGTGGCATTTATTCTGAATGTTTTTTATGGACATCATCCATCTATCTATCTATCTGTCTGTCTGTCTGTCTGTCTGTCTGTCTGTCTTTCTTTATTTCTTTATTTCTTTCAATTTAAAAAGCTTTATTCCCCCCTGGGGGCACTTTACACAATTCAAAAAAAAATTCAAAACATTTACATAACCCCTGATTTTGTATTTGTTGTGTGAAAAAATTTGACAATTGTCAGGTTCACACTAGTGCTACTTTCTGGTCAATTTTGTGATTAAGAGATATCGTTGCTACATGTGATGCAGACTGGGTCTTACTGTCAGACCCTGTGTGAAGCTCTGTAGAAAACTGTATTCACACAACAGCATATTTAGTGTCTGACATTGTTTGCAGAGAAAACTATAAAATCTGCTGAGAATCTTATAGGAAGACTGTTCTGGAGAAACGCAGGTAGAAACAGAACACACACTGCAGCCTGCATTGATCTGTTGTTGGCGAAGTGTTGCCTGGCTGCCGCTTTGCAATTCAATTTAGGAGGCAGCAGCAAAGGCAGCCCGATCAGCCCTCGTACTCCACCACACTCTCATTCACATTTAATGACAGACCAGCTCCTTGTGGATGGTTCCTTGGTCCACGGGTAGCCCATGGCAACCAGACAATTGCACCTTGATGAAGGGGACAGGAGGAACACGGAAACAAAGGAAAAACTTAGCTTTGATCATGGAACTGAAAGTCGAATTAGCGAAAAAGTGCTCCAATCATTTGAGGGGGAAAAAGAAAAAGAAGGGTTAAAGGGTTAAGTATAAGTTGTGTGTGTGGCAAACCTATTTCAGCTTTGCTGAAATGTCCAGGGAGGGCATCTGTTTGTTTGCTATGGAATTATCTTTTAACCATTACTTGTGAGAACAATCAGAAACCAATGAAACAGTGCTGCAGTGTTTGCTGAGTAATTTTGGCAGCATCTATGCATTTTTGTCATATGAGTATGGCAGATGTTGCATGGTTGATGTGGCTGCATTAATCTGTGCTGTAGGCATTAGGATGTAAGGCTTGTGGAGCTAGACCTCACATCAATCAATCAGTCAATCAATCCATTAATCAGGCTTCATTTATAGAGCATTTTTCATAAAAATGAAACATAACAGTGCTTTACAGTTTAAAGGAATACAAATGCAAAAAAAAGAGCAAACAATACAAACAACCCCCCACCCCACCCCACCCCCAACATCATGTTATAAATGAAGGACTCTAAAACACAGGGACTGAGGAACTGAGAAAATGGTATCCTAAATGAGAAAACACCAGACGGCATAAAATAGATAAATAAATACATATAAAGATAGACAGGTAGGTAGGTAGGTAGGTAGGTAGGTAGGTAGGTAGGTAGGTAGGTAGGTAGATAGATAGATAGATAGATAGATAGGTGGATAGATAGGTAGATAGATAGGTGGATAGATAGGTGGATAGATAGGTGGATAGAGTAGAGAGATAGATAGGTGGATAGAGTAGAGAGATAGTATAGAGGTACATAGAGCCTACCACACTGACAAGCAAATTCGTCTTGGTCTAAATATAAAAAGAAAATATGAACCCACTTGTCCAACAGTACCAGGGTTTATTGTGTTATTGCTAGTGCTTGCCTGGCTTGTTATCTTGTATTTTGTTACGTGCTTTGTGTAGCTGATTAAAATATTATTTTGTTGGCTACAAACTGAGAAATTGTAATTTTAACAAACAACAACACAAACAGACAGAACATCAACACCAACAGAGCAGAAGCTATATGAACGAGGTTACACAACGGCAGGCTCCATAATAATGGGAAAAGAGATGTGATTGAATTGAATTAGCCCCAGCTCAGGCAGTGAAATCATTGGGGAATTGAGGGTTTTAGTGATTGTATTCTAACAAATATAAAGCTGGCTGAAAACAGTCAAACCTTTGCATCAATATAGAGTCCCAAAGGGCCGTTTTATTGGGATTAGCACTGACTCACTAACAGAATTGTGTCTGTTTGCTGTTCAGTCAGCTGATGGAAGATCTGCTCAAATACAGCATATGTGCGGTAAAAAGTGATGAAGAAGAATGGAGAGAGAATGGAATCTCAGCTATCCAACTGTAGGAAATTGCCCCTAAACACAGGGGTTTATGAGTTTAAGCAGCCAAGTTATCATATGTTAAGTTTTTTTGACATACTCAGACTTTTCTTCATGAGACGTTGTTCATCATGTTATATGTACATGGGGATGGATCAAGTTACCAACATCACAAATCACCAAGCGTCAGTTTAAATGATTTAAGTCCAAGACTGTTAACCCTAGTCAACCTTCAGAACTCAAGGCAGGTGATGTGAGTATTTTGCATCTGTGTTATTGTTCCTCACTGTGGGCTCATTTCCACTGCAGTATAAAGTTCTGCACCTCTATGGAAACATCAGAACTATGGCTGGAAGTAGAAATAACTCTAAAATGTCTTCTGTGTAGTACAGCACAGATACATTACCAAAACTCATCAAGAAAACACCAAAAACAAATGTTGACTATCTTTGATGATTTATTTTCCAAAAAGTGAAAAAACTTGAATCTATGTACAATACTTTTCCAAGTTCCCACAGGTATAAACCTTTGAAAATGTCTAACAAATATGTATTTTCATTAGAAAAAAAGCCTCAATAATTTCCTTAAACAGCTGCTCACTGGAATTTTTAGGAAATGGTGTGTGAGATTGAATTAAAATATACAACTGTGTGTTTTCATGATATTCAAGAAACACATCAACCATATAACAGTGTGGCTCGCTGATGAAACAGAAAGGCAGAAGAATCAGATGTAACAGGCTTTGGTAGTGATAGGATGCATTCATTGTTGATTTTTCTCTAAAAACAATATTTAAAGCCAGGATTACTGTTGCTGAGTGAGGTGTCAGTGCATTTAGATGTTGGTAGCAATTAAGCAGCATCAGTAAGGAATCCATCATCTTAAGCTCAATGTGCTTCGTACTTAATACTGCCAGTGGCTGAGCTCTTTCTGATCATTATAATCACTCTTGTGTGCAATTCTCATATGCAAGGAGAGCTTTTTGTAGCAAAATGCTGAGCTTCATGCCGTGAAGATGTCCTAAAACTAAAGGCACAGAAAACCTGGTCAAAATGATTAATTTCTAATTTTGCCTCAAAGGATGGAGAATCACTGACCTCTGGATTTATTCAACCTGAAAAATATTATGCATCTTAGTCCATTTGGCAACAAAAGGACATCACAGTAACACAGCAGGAACTGACACATGATAAATCAGACATTCTATTGTTTCTTTTTCCTCCTGATACAAATGTCAAGTTATCCTCAAGGGCTTCTAGCAGAAGATGTGTGTGTGTCGGTGTGCGTGTGTGTGTGTCTGACTCTGTGAAAGTTCTAGAAGCGAATCAAGTCTGTGCAAAGGATCTGAAAGGAGTGCACAGAGCCTGACTGACAGATAGAAGTGCAGTAATGCAATAAACAGATAATGCCCGTGGTTTTCCTGTCACACAGCAGATCACTTCACTTCTGACTTAACCGCTGTTTGAACCAAGTGACACCTCATATTCACAGAATGACTGGAGAGACTTTCAGTTCAGTCCCCGGCGCCGCAGCAGGCCCTGCGGTGTCAGCATGCAAGAGAGAAAAAAACCTTTCTTGTACAGATTGCTATCTATGTGAAGAGGATATTTAGGACTTTTTCTTAGTATGAGGTGTTCACTTGAGGTGTCCAAATGACACTTGTAGATACTTGTGTGAGGTCATTTACCACATTTAACATTTATTGGACTATTTTTTGTGTGAAAGACATATGAGAGTCCAGACATCCACAGGGTGTGTTTTGCAAACTGCAAGGAGGAAACTGCAGAGAGAGCAGACTTCATAGATGTTCTAGGATTACAATATCATGACTAAGAGGTGTGTGTCTGTCTGTTATAAACAACAGCAGTGTGAAGGAAATCCCCAGAGTACTATTCCTGTATTGTAGTGTAGCGGAAATAGCCTCGTAAATGTAGCAAAAATGTGTGGCTTCACATGGCAGTACCACATATGTAGAAACTACACTTTTGTTTATCAGGGGCACCACTGATTATGAATTTGGAACTTAACTGATTAACTAATAGTTCATATTGGATTTTAAGAATTCCCAGCACATTGTAACAACTTCCCTCTGGCCAGACGTGACTTCAGAAGAGGCTTCAAAACATCTAATCATGCTGGAACTTACAGTGCCCTGGGAAGAGTGGATTGAGGAAGACAACGAGAGGAAACGTGCCAAGTACCAGGAAGTGGTGGAGAAGTCCAGGGGCAGGGGCTGGAGGACTTTCTACAAGCCCATAGAAGTTGGCTGCAGAGGATTAGCAGGACGATCACTCTGTAGAGTCCTTGGCCGACTGGGCGTTACAGGGGAGGCCAAGAAGAGGGCCATCCAATCTGAAAGTGAAGCCGCAGAGAAAGCCACTAGCTGGCTGTGGATTAGGAGGGCTGATCCGTGGGTCGCTACTGGGATATGAGTCAGGGACTGATCACCCCTGGTTGGGTTGCCTGGGCCAGGGTGTCTGATGTTGTGTGACCCGAAACAACCGATGACCCCAGGATATATCACTGATGATGCATCCCAGTGCATCCAGGAGATGTTTTATATAAAGTAACTAATGCTACAATCAAAGAATAAACAGCATTGATGTAGCAAATAACAGACAGTGAATGAATTAATGAATACATGTAGATATGCTAATTAACTGTGATCATCACTGGAGGCAGTGGTGGAAAGGTGATGAATGTAGAGTCATTTTAGAATTGGAAACCAATTGTAATTTATGAATTCACTGGTTTAGCAGAATGAGAATGATACTTGCATAGCCTTTGATGGAGGGAGAGGGAGGCCAGCTGCAGGATGAGGAGCTGTGAAGATCTGCTGAAGAGTTGGTTCAGAAACGCAGAGACAAGGAGGCACTTTGGTATAGTGGTGTTGTTAAAATGTGCCGAAGTAAAAACACTGAGAATCGAAGCTCATCGTTATAGAGAAAATGTTTATACTGTTGTATTATTGAGCCATCACGTAACCAAAAAAGCCATAGTTGCTTTCCAGTGACTTTCTTTTATACAGAAAGTTTTGAAGCCAAATTCAAATCGGCATCTGACCAATCGTGGCTGTGTCCATCCCAAGGGGAGGTCTTGAGTGACACTGTCCAGGAGAGGTCAGAGGCCAAATACCTTTATGAACTAATTTGAGTTTATTTTTTAAATGTACCAATGCAATCGATAAGCATCTGCTATGATCAAAGATCTAAAATTTCACTAAAGATGTGATTAGAATGACATCAAACATGATATGCTTATCTCATACGGTTCCTGAGATAACAAGAGAAGTATACACATGCATACAAACTGTAGATTTTCAGGAAATCTGAAAGTAAATTTCTAATATAAGTAAAAACACAAGCATATACATTGAATAATAAGAGAATAATAAGAGTTATATGTGCTTAGAATAAAAAGTCTCTCTCTGTGTCTTTTATGGCTGTTACAGAGAGGAGGGGGGTATTTGTGTCTCATGTGTGCATCCTCCACAAACACTTGTGATGTGTTTTTCTTCAGTGCTGGTCCTGATCAACCTGGTACCTCAGAGTCCAGATATTGGGATCATCTCTCCAGTGATGCTGGATTTCTGGGATTTTTAAGTGTTTAATTTATTCCTGTAAAGAAAGTTCTGGGTGTTAGGGAGAGAGAAAAGTCAGGAGGTCACCGTGAAGAATGCCATGTCCTCTTCTCCAGGGCTGTGATTTTCCTCACAATTGGCATTTTATGACTTGTTATTAGATTCTGGTGGATGTAGGAGTCATCCTGTCGTCTCCAAGGGGAGCGTGAGTGGTCATTTTGTAGTAAACATTCGATCTGCAGATGTTCCATTTAGGTGTAAGTTAGCTGTCTTCTAAAATGATTTCTTACCAAATTTACAGCTGTGTGAAAGCGTCTCTGGATTATCTATATGTTGCCTTGGAATGTTCTGCTACAGTAGGAAGATCACACACACACTCACACCTGGACAGCGTGCACTTCTCATTCGTTTTTAGGAACTGAGCAGCTACATAAAAGTATTTGTGTCACCAGAATGCACTACACACAGACTGTGCACTATGCATGTTAAAGTCAGTGTACAAATTCTTCTGTCATATTAGATTTAATTTTTCACAACATCAGATGAAATGTCGTAGAGCATTTTGGACCTAAAGATGGCAGTTGCATTCTGTACTGATTTCAAGAATATACCTGGTGAGCATCGATGCAGTTCAGAACTGTATGAAGAAGCTGTGGATACAGATATGTAACAAGCGGTGTTCTGTGTGTGAAATGGCTTGCTTTTCCTGGGGACTTTGGTGTGTCAGAGAGAGCTGAATAAAGCTACTAATCTTCGGCCTGGTGACCGATCACAAAAGCCTAGATAATCTCACAGGGATTAGCCTACTGCCTGTGTGCTCACGCAGTCAGTCCATCAACAGATAGATTGGCTTGTTTGTACTCTGGCATAATTTAGATATACACAAGAGGCAATGTAGGCCTATATTACCATAAATGTGGTTGCAGTATCTGAAAGAATATTGTGTCTATTTTTACTCTCCAGGCTTATTAGAATAGTCCCAAACTTTGCCTGCTCATACATAGATATATTTTAAAATGGCTTTTTTCTGTATGTTTTGGGTTTTTGTCCACACACAGTTTTAGGTCACTGAAAACTGACCTTTTGAAAAATTCCTTCCACGGTGAAGATATTAAGTGTTTGCAGTGTTACTCAGTAGAGAGGGCGTAACTGAATTTTTGGTTTGTGATGTCAGATTGTACGTCATTATCACCTTTATTTACATGAGGTGATTTTGTGGAATGGTAGATACAGCCAAATAATGCTGGTGCTTACCTTGCTAACATAACTTTTCACACGCACAGTATTGTAAAAGAACTGACATTAATATTTATTTTTTCTGCAATGCACTGTATAGTGCAATCTTCACCAGGAAAACTTTGACCAGGAAATCACAATGTCAGTGCATATGTTATACTTGCTGCCAACGCAAAGGTTTTTTCTGTAAAAGTGATACTGCATGGTTTGACTCCAAAGAGTGTATTGCTAACTAATGCTAAACCTCAAGCTAATACTTCACTCACAGCTCCATTATAAAAGCTCCACTCACACGCATCAAAACATTTTCACTGACTGTTGCACTTCTGAAATGGCACTTTTTACTTCCTGAAAGACCAAATACTCATGAAAAATGTTACACTTTGCAGATGATGACACAATGTTAGGGTTAGTTGTTATTTGTGTTTCCATTTATGACCTTTGCGTTTAGCTTCTCATTAGGCCTTTTGACCTCCATACTTTAATTGTTTCTTGGTGGTTCAGTGTCCACTAGAAATAACACTGAAAAGTAAAGTGCTGTTTCAGAATGCCAACACGCTCATTTAAAGCCCATGTGTGTTATGTCCTAAATGCCACGCCATGCTCTGTTGTCTTATTGATGCTGTGCTTGTCATGTTCATGCTCAACTCATTGTCATGCATTTATTAATTTGCTTTTCTGTGTGCATTTATTTTGACATTGCGCTGTTTTTCTTTGTGTTTCGCTCCATGTTTTTCTGCATGTGGCTCGTCCATAGCTTTGTACCAGTGGCTAGAAGCAGACCGCCAAGGCAGGGATCCAGACGCTGCAGCCACAGGTAAAGCACACCGTCATGTGTTCGTAACAGAGCTACACTTTACATTGTCTGCCTGCGAGCCTGCTTTGTCCTCACTCAGCTACTCCTGCCTCCACACGTAACTTATAACCTACATGTGCAAACATGATGTCAGTCTTGTTCCACCATAGACTGACAGTACTGAAGTGAGTTCTCTGTGGGGAAAATAAATTAGATTTTCACATAGTCTCACCTGACAGAGACTGTGTTCGTTACAGTAAAAATGTGTACGGTTAGGGTCAAGATGACGTTATCAAATCTGAATTCAGTATTAAATCAGTTTACCAACCCTGAATAGTAGATTTCCCTATATGTTCACAGCTAAACAAATGCAAACAACATAATATTTTTTAGGAAACAAACATTTCTCTTGTTGTGTAACCTACAAGGAGTTATTCGCTCAGTCACATAAATGTGTATATGATCAACATAGGAGTGTAATGGTAGCTTTAATCGCCCCATGATTAACAGTAAAGCGGTTGGTACACGCTGCTGGCTTTAACCCATTGAACCCCAAACAGTTTATTAGAAATGTCTCTAGTTCAGTATGACAAAGTTACAAGACTACAAATTAAAACAAAAACAAACAAAAGTTGAATTTCTTTGGTTATTTGCTTCCAAAAAATTGAAAAAACCTAGAATCACCATGTCTAACATTTTGTGCCCACAGGTGTTACTAACACTGGAAAAAACTAGTGCCTGTACAGCTTTTTGTGGTACTAGTTTCTTGCTGAAAAATTGTGCCATTGTGGTGCTTTTCTTTTGAAAGGTAACATGCCTTTCCCTTTGGGTTTTAGGAGTTCAGAGGGCTAATGATTCATTTAAAATATTTATTAAAATGCTACACTTGCCTAAATGGATACTTTATATTACGACTAATTACACACAAAATGTCTAAAATATTGTTTTATGTATTGTGTTTTCTATGCTGTACCAAAAACATGCCTGACTGTGATTCCAAAACTGACATATGCCACACCAAGACTTTAGTGTATCATGACACCCTCCGTCACCATAACAGTGATTATAATAATAATAATAATAATAATAATAATAATAACATGGAATTGCAGCATGTTTACACTAAGTACTGATTCCTGTGGAACATCACCATTTACCATCTTTCATCAGGAGGATGTTACCTGAAAGATATCTGAGTTGCCTTAAGCTTGTAAAAACATCTGGGAAGAACTGAGTGACTATGTCCATTATCATGGAGCTTAGCACATGCAGGTATTCTGCCTGCCTGTAAGTAGCTCCATAATGAAAACAGCTATCAGGACTTTACTGATGAACATGTAAACCACCTTAACCACTGTACAATCAACTAAAGGCAATAAACAGCAAGCAGTGGAGTTCAAGAAGACACCATATGATCAAGTATTTACATAAACTTGCGTTCCAGAGAGTTGAAAATACCTACCACCATGAGGATGATGGTGGCAGATGTACAGGAATGCATGGTATATACAATATTAAACTTACAGACCATAGAGAGATGACTCCAGTCTGTGTCTCTTTTTGTACGGCTGGCATTTGCTGTATACTTTGCAGGGATCGACCAATATGTTTTTTCTTTTCAGGGCCAGTGTTGACTTTCAGTTCTAGGCTTCTTCATTATTAATAAGGGTGACTATAACTCAGTTTATATATATAAATTAAATGTTATATATTAACAGCGTGTGATAGCAGGGAAGATAGCATTCATAACTAGATTAGATTACTTCATTTATATTGAATGCTATAACTGAGTATACAATAGAAATAGGAGTGATAATTTCAGAGTGTAATGTGATGCTGCAGCGCTCTGTCATTCACTGTCACTTTTATTGCCCACTATAGCACCTATCTTAAAGCATCATTAGTTATTGTTTTCCAGACCCTGTTTCAGGGTCTTGAGGCTGCGTCCTGACTTAAGTGCTAGCCATTAGCGTAGTCTTAACCACTGGGAAAGTAGCGCATTTCCTGATTTGTGAAGATGTCTCTGCCTCTTCAGTTTTAGCTAGAGAGACGTATTTGGCAGTTACAACACAGTGGTAATGTTACAGTAGTCCTTGTGTAACAGGGAAACTAGGCATGCTTGTGGAAGACTGTGGTGGTTATTACAACTTTATCAGTGTCTGCTCACTGACCTTCCAAACACAGCTCTACTAATTCACCAGAATTGCTCTGCTCTGCTCTGCAAACGTGCAAACGCGCTCTCTGTCCTTCTCTGTAAACAGCAGCACTCAGTACCTGGCTGTTAGACATGACATGTAACCAATGATAGTGCCATGGGTAAGACATTGCATGAGACCACAGAGTGACTGCAGAGAGAGAGCAAGTCGAATGAGAGTCAAAGCAGCACATATATGTAGCGATAATCGGTCCATAAAAACCACAATGCCAGTAATCGGAAAAATACCAGATATCTACCTCAATATTGGCCAGGCCAATAATCAGTCAATCGCTAATAATTTATATATTCCTTATATATAAGGAATATATATATATATATATATTCCTCCACATGGAGGTGGTGCCTCCACCACCTCCATGTGGATTACTCTCTCCAATCCATTTTATCCTCTTAGCCTCTCTCTCTCTTCATTTCTTTGTTGTACAGTATGTGGGTCAACTTTCTCTTGAGTTTGTTATCCAAATCAGTCCCTGTTGTCCTCTCTGGTCCTAGCTGACTATTATTAACTCCCCCCTTCTACACATCCACACCTTGATGAAATAAATTCAAATTCTAATTTGAAATTTTCTCTCTGTGCAGGTTATTATTTGTTTTATGCTTGTTTCTCTCCTCTCCTCTCCTCTCCTCTCCTCTCCTCTCCTCTCCTCTCCTCTCCTCTCCCTCTCCTCTCCTCTCCTCTCCTCTCCTCTCCTCTCCTCTCCTCTCCTCTCCTCTCCTCTCCTCTCCTCTCCTCTCCTCTCCTCTCCTCTCCTCTGTCACCTTCTGTTTATCATGGTTAAGACTCCATTTGTCCTTCTCATGCCTGCAGAGCAGACACAAAGCCCTGGACCTCCTGGGGCACACAGCCAACTCTTAAAATTGCTGTTGGTTTTTGAGTGGATGTGTGTCTGTGTGCGTCAGAGAGAAGAAAGTAGGATGTATTTTGGACTTAGCTGAGAACAACTTGAAACCATTTTGCTTCCGTTTGTACATGGAAGCAACATCTACAGTTTAGATGTTGCTTTATAGGGTGTTGTAAATGTCATCTTATCCCTGACTTACAGTAGGATATCTGGTGTGCAGGTGCAGTGAAGAGAGAGAGCGCTGGGGGGATCAACCCAAGGCAGATAGGCCAGTTGTGTCTGTGAAACATTGTTCTGCTTTGTTTTGATCTCCAGGCCTTCTTAAATGTCAACTGGCCTTTTCATTATTCATCTGGCATTGCCTCACAACCCTTTACCCTCTCTCTCTTTCTTGGTCTCTCATCCAATCCTCAAGGACACATACAGTGTAGTAGTCAACTACATATAAAATGGACTGAATGTAACTGTAATTGTGTTTGTTTAGAAGAAAATTTCCCAGCAGACAGAATATCTTTTAAACCTTTATAAGTCTCATAAAAGCTGATATTCAAATAATAGCAAATGACTGTTAAACCAGGTCAGGTAAAAAAGTGGGTTCAATCCCCTGTCATGTAATAACTCACATTGTTCTTCACATTAATCTACATTCATGTACTCACAAAGTAATGTTCATCATTCTGCCATCCATGGTTTTTTGATTGGTAATTAGCTACTGCCAGAGAAATCAGCACTTTCTACACCAGGGGTGTCAACATCCGGTCCTCGAGGGCCACAATCCAGCATGTTTTAGATGTCTCCCTCTTCCAACACACCTGATTCACATGATCAGCTCATCATCAAGCTCTGCAGAAGCCTGATAACGATCCTGATCATGTGAATCAGGCGTGTTGGAACAGGGAGACATCTAAAACATGCTGGATTGTGGCCCTCGAGGACCGCAGTTTGACACCCCTGTTCTACACAGATGCTTCAGAATATAATTCCACCAGAAATACACTATGTGAATGCTTTTAGTTGGTGCTGCAACAATGAGTCAATTAAGCAATTAGTTGATTAATTAAAAAGCTACTTAGTTTTTTTTTTTTTACTTAACAAGGATAGGTGAATATAATGCTTCATGAACTTTGTCATTCATGAGAGTGAACTAAATAGGTTTGGCAAACTGAGACATTTGAAGGTGTTATTCGAGAAACGTAGAAACAGGCATTATACTAAACTTGTCAAGACTGCCATTAAACATGATGAAGTACAAAGCTCTGTCTGTAATAAAATCCTCTTTCCAAAACAGCCCTCTGCAGGCAAGATAAAGATCCTTAATTTGGAACTGCTGTCATTATGGGGTGTATTTATTTATTCAAGCCATACTAAACCTTTATTGATCCAAGGACAGAGCCCACCATGAAATGATCAGTGATTAAACTTTCAAACCAGTCAGTCTGCCTGTCTTGTCCCCTATCCTGCACTGCTGTTCACTAACCCTCTGACCTCGTTGTCATCATGAAAAGGCCAAAACTATCTACAGTCGATAGATCCATGCTCCCAGTTACAAAGCCTGCTCTCTTATCTGAAATCAGTCAAGCTTTGTCTCCACCTTGTAGCACGACTGTTTGGAGAGTTGGTCACTGAATAGAAAGGGTGTGTGGTTAAATGGTGAGATTTATTAGCCCACAGAGAGCCATTTCAGAGCTGCAGATGTGACCTCAGTATCAGTGCAACATCAGCTGTTCATCAGGCAGCATGTTTGAGTCAGCGAGTTTTTAACCCGCTGATGTGCCTTAGAGCAAGATGTCTTTCCAGTTTTTAATATTATTAATGTGTAGTAAATACTCTCCCTTATCTCCAGTGGTATCTTGCATTGAAGGTAGTTTTGGTTTTGTTTGAGACATCGGTTTGTGAGACTGTGCTCCCTCCACAGTACAGTAAAGATAAATAGAAGTTTATTGTGAAACCTTTGAACAAGATTAAACTCATTTTGAGACGACTGTCGAGCATACAGACCCCTTCATATTAGACTGTTGAAAATCTGGTCAGATCTGAATTGTTGTCATTTATGTCAGGGGTCCACCCTGACATAAATGACAAATTGAATTGTTGTCATTTATGTCAGGGGTCCACCCTGGTCCTCTGCAGTGTTTCCACATGTCACCACCTAGCCAGACATCAAACCTGGGGTTGTTTGTACTCTGAGGGATGAATGTGGTCGGCACAGTTGCCATTGTGGAGTATTTATTTGGAGTTACGTTGTTTATGTGACCACCTTATGAAACAGTGAACTAAGTTTATTTGTGATGAGTGTTTATCTTCAGTATATGCCATTCTATGTACCTTTCTTCCAATATTTGTGCTTCTAACTGAGCTCCTCTGCACAAATCTGTCTTGTCACCACACCGCTGAGGGAACCAGATTTTGCATTTTCCAAACAATTTCTCTTGAGGCGTTTCCAATTTCCATGCAAAGCATATTGCTGACTCTGTAATCCAGGGTGATTCAGAATCGGCCCAGCAGCACAATAACCTTCTACTCAATCACCAAGAGCAGTAGTGTAGTTTGTAGTTTGGTGCTGCATGCAGAGAAAGCCACACAGAAGACAGTGACTTGTATAATAAGTCATTTGTAGTAGGAGGAATAAATTCAGAGAGGAAGTAGATAAAGAAAGCAGCTCTGGTGGACAACTGTCTCCTGAGCAGCTGTTTACAGCATTGGACACAGTCTCTCTCAGCTATGCTGCCAAGACAGTTGTTCATATACAATGCAATGGGGAACTGACTAACAGGAGACTGAAGCAGAGGACTGGATTGTAAAGATCCAGAGAACATAAGAACATCCAGCAGTCTTTCTTTTTCTTTCTTTCTTTCTTTCTTTCTTTCTTTCTTTCTTTCTTTCTTTCTTTCTTTCTTTCTTTCTTTCTTTCTTTCTTTCTTTCTTTCTTTCTTTCTTTCTTTCTTTCTTTCTTTCTTTCTTTCTTCTTATTTCACAGTATGCATAATGAATTATAAAAACTTCATCTTGTACATATGGTTAAGAAAAAATACATTCCATGCAAAAAAGAACAGGAGTAGGTTGAAGAGTAACTCTTATTTAACCCCTACTCCTTTCTCAGTACAGAATACAAGTAACATAGATTTTGCATTAAGATACTGCATTTACAGTTTTCAGAAGCACCGTGAGGATGCTGCTGACACTAATAAGCACACTTTGAGATGAAAAAAAAATAATGCTATAGTTCACTGATTCTCTCCTTTTTTGTAGGAATATCGATGATCCGCCTAACCGATTATTGAGGTCGATTTTTGGCATTTTTCTGATTATCAGTATTGTTGTTTTTAGAGACCGATTGTCAGTAAATTAAATGCACTACTTTGACTGTGAGGAAGCAACAAATGCCCCCAAACAGTGCCTGGAAAACAAGCACTAAACAGGTTTTAGGATATGGATGTTTGTGGGTAATAATTTTAATAAAATAGGTAAAGATTAACAAAACAGAAGAAGAGCAGATGTAGCTGCAGGAGACAAACAGTCATTGATCCTACAGTAACCAGAGGAGGGTGTCTGAGTGTCCCATGACGCTCTGACGTCAATACTTCTTTTTCTGTTGCACACATTTAGTAATAGTAATCTTCATTGATGAAAACAGGTTCCCTTCTATCACATGCCATTAAAATATAACACTTAATGTATATCGGTTCCAAATATCGGTTATTGTTCTTTCTTGATTATAAATAATCGGCAATTACAGATTACCTTCACTGCTTGTTAGCTGTGGGCAGTTTGACAGTCAATCTGGAAAAACAACAAAGACTAGAGAGAACCTAATAATAGCAAATAATGTGGATCAGAAATGCTGTATTTTGAGCATGATAGTTCTGTCCTTTCTCAGTGTGTAGTTTTACAAAGTAATGTTCAAGGTTCAAGATGGCTTTTTCTGCATGCCATTTTCCTATGAACTTCTGGAAACTGAACAAACTCCACACTCCTCCTCATTCTGCATCTTTACTCCACTAAAAAATATGTTTTTAATGTCTGTAACTGTGGATAAGAGGTACAGCCTTTAAAGTCTTGGTAGCTTTTGTCAGTGTCAGTCATGTTTATTTTCAGCCAGAAAGCTGTTTGTGGGCTTTGGATTGCTGCTAGTCCAATTGCAAACAATACGATTTCAGAAATTTGGACTCCTAAGTTGAACTCCCAATTACATGACCCTGAACCTGGTGCATTCTGCATTCAGAGGGTCCTGTGGAGCTGTGCGACTGCTGACAGAGGATGCAGGCAGACAGAGTGGCCGCTTTTAATGTTCATGTACAAACAACTGATTCTACGCCGCTTCAGACTTTCACATGTCTTTGTCATGTTTCAGCATAGACAGATTTTTGTTTTACTGCTGCATACTTAACTTTGCCTCCTTCTCCTCTCATCTGTCCAGGTGAAAACTTTGAGGAGAGTCCACTGAAGAGGACATTCAAGTCCAAAGTTCTGGCACGATACCCCGAGAACGTGGAGTGGAACCCCTTTGACCAGGATGCTGTCAACATGGTATGTGGATACTACCATTGTGTGAAAGAGAAATGGGTACAAGGGATATTAAACGGCTCATCAAAACCAGGGCAGAAAGAGATCATTGGGATCATTTATAGAGGAAGGAAAAGGCAGTACAGTTTATTTAAATTTGGGTTTTGGGGGAGAGAGAGAGAGAGAGAGAGAGAGACTGACATTCTGCTTCTAAGGAAGAAACACATTTTGAGCATTTGAGGCCATGTATTAAGACACAAGGCCTCCTCAGGGGATTCTGGGTAACAGAGCGATGATAAATCTCCTCTTGTGTTTGTGCAAAGCTTTGCATGGGAGGCTGCACTGACTCTTACTAGTTTGTGGTTTTGATTTACATGTTTGATTGCGAAGTTGAATCTTGACATATTTCCAAACCGGAGTATACAGTAGTTCAGATATATATGAACAGGTACAAAGGGCCTGTCACCTGACTGACACACATTTGTTCAAAAAAGTCTGCGTAGCAGGTTGTTCCAGATCTAGAGATTTAAAATCCACACAGCTGCTTAAAAGGCTGTCAGTTCACTGAAATTAATATATTACATTAACTCACAACTTAATCATTTAAGTAATGTGATTTAAAGGCAGCTCAACCACCAAATCATGTAAATTCACTATGGTCAAAAATCGAGATGGAAGCCAGTAAGTCCTGCTGCACTATCTTTGGCAGGAGTTTAGGTCTTAGCTAAAAGTTAGCCATGGCCTTATTTAGTTGTGGAATAATAAACTGACAAAGCAAAATGCTCATTAAAACGATTATGTTTCATTTACAGATACCAGCTAAGACAAAATCAATGACTAAACTTGAAATTAGTTATAGCTAAGGCTCACTGCGTTTGTCTCAGCAGCTACCTTTCCCTTGATACAGTGCTCTGCTTTTATCTGTGTAGTCTGCTGTCGGTCTGTGGCAGACAGTGTGCTAACATGTGCTGCAGCTCACAGATTAACAAGCCAGAATACAGGAACTGATGCCTGCAGCAACACAGAAACACAATGCAGCACCTACACATACAGTGTAGTGTAGTTGGGCAGTGGTGGTGCATCTGGTTAAACGCCAGGCCCCTAAGCAAGGCCCTTAACCCTTCCTGCTCCAGGGTCGCTGATCCGTGGCTGACTGCGCTATGACCCCAAATGGGATATGTGAAAATTGAATTGCCCCCCGGGGACAAATAAAGTTTCTTAAAAAACAAAACAAAACAAAAGAACACAGACAGAGTTTTATATGCAGTATTGTAGCTTTTAAAAAGCTATTTTACAGAAATTTCATGTCTATGGATTTATAGATTTATATACTAATCAGAAAAAACTAAAAAGTTAGATTCCAGGTATCGCTGAATTTTGAACAAATATGTTGTTGCTGTGTTTTTGCTGCTGAAGTGGCCTCTGCTTTCTCCTTTCTTCTCTCTTTTTTATTTACACCTTATTACTCACTCAGGGCAGAGCTTTAATACAGTTCTATATGCATGATTTACTTTTTGTCTGAATTCAAATACAGAGGAATGTGGTGCCAAAAGTTGTGCAGAGGACAATAAAAAATACAAAATCTCATTGGGCAGAAAAAATGGATTTTAGAGAAATAACCAAAGACAAAGTGCTGAAACTCATTGAATGACCTTTACAACAACTTTACCTTTACATCTGACATCCTGTCTTAAAAAGATAAGTTTGATAGGCCTGATGTACTTGAGTATTATTTCCAGTTCTTCAGTTTGCCATAACAACACACTAACAGTACAGTTCGCTGAGAACAGTGTGACTGTCTGATACGACAAACAGTGTGACTGTCTGATCCGACTGTGCTAAATTATCAGCAGTGACCTTGACAGGAGCATCAAGAGTGAATTCCCCATGCAGATGGTGTGTTTGTGTGTGTGTGTGTGTGTGTGTGTGTGTGTGTGTGTGTGTGTGTGTGTGTGTGCGCACATTTTTCCACCTGCCCTGGCGTCAGCACTGCTGAATTATTCAGCCACGCTTCTCACCTTACGTCGGCATGGAAACATGCCATTATGCAGCAGTGCGGCGACTGAAACCCAACACCGAAATGATTGCAAGCTGTCGAGGGCGACGGCTGATACACACTGTGAAAACACCATCATCTCACTCTCTCTGTTTTTTCTGGCCGCTGACCTTCTCAGCCCCTTATTTCCACCTCCACCTGCATCATACCTCCATCACCTCCTTGTTCTATCAGGATCTCATCCTCTCTGGAATGGCTTCATCCCAGCTCCTCCTCCTCTTGCTGGGAGGTGAGAGATGAGGACAATGGGGGAGTGTAATAACACTTCCCATGGCTGCATGCCTGCCAGTAAAACCCTTGTGATGACTCTTTTCAAAGCCCAACACCCCCACCACATGAACACAGATGTTTATAATACCTTATTAATAACTTTTTTAAACAGTTTTTTGGCCTTCTGTCCACATTGAGCCAATGTTTCCCACCAGCAACGCTGGATCACGAAAACACTGTAAGTGGCTGCAGTGTGAATGGAGGAACAGTTTTTCAGCTGTCTAATAGTGATGTGGTCTAATTTAGAGAATCCTGACTAGCTGTTGCCCTGCATCATCATCATCATTATTATTATTATTATTATTATTATTATTATTATTATTATTATTATTATTTTTTTTTGCTTCTGTCATTTTTGATTCTTTGTTTGAATTGGTTTGTGTGTTTCTTTACATTTTTACATGTTAACTGTTGGAAGAATTGTTTGACCACAGCTACAGACCATAGACTCCTCCTCCAAAATCTGAACAAGCTCAGCTATTCTTACTTCTTGCATTCAGAATAGCCAAGAGAGCTTTTCAGATTTGTTTCTTTAGCCATCTCTCTCTCCTTGTCAGTCACACTTATTTTCCTCCCATTCCTTTTTGGGGAATATGAAATCCACTTAAATGAGCTTCTAAAGTATAATGTTTCATTGAAAAACAAACAGGTTTTAACACCACTGAGTGCCCAGCATCACATACACCCATTCTCTTTCCTCTAGTCATTAACACCTGGACCATTATGAGCCCAAAGAATGCACATTATCAGGTGCACTTTATATTAGTTTTAGAGTCGACTGAAATATGTTGTCATGTTTTAATATTCAAACACACATTGTTTTTCCCATCCTGTACATTGTTGCAGCACCTTTTCTCACCCTCAGTCTGAAACACTCTGTTTTTGCTCCTGTCTCTTTGAGGCCCCCCTGATCAAATGTCATGTTTTCCTGCTCTGTAAACAGTGCACATGCTTTGCTCCTGTTGTCCACATCGCCTCTTTACAAGAACAACATAAACAGGAAGACTGTTGAGGTCATTTTGTCCTGTGATTTCCACATCATGGAGGTCAGATGTACATTTGTTCCTACATGAACATCACATCTGCTCTGCCTTCGCTATTTTTCTCCTCACTAATGTTGTGGAGTGATTCTGAATGCTCCCGGCTCACTCTGCTGGCAGCCAGTCTGCACTTCTTTGACACAACGCTTGCCAAATTACATTGCGACATTATGTGAGGTTCAGAGCTTGTTTATCACTGCTCTAGGTGATTTTATTGCCTTTGTCTTCTCAGCAGGGCCGAGAGATGAAACACATCTAGTATAATTGTTTTTTAGACACCAAAACTAAATAGAAAATTTGTTCGTGATGATGACCAATGTCAGAAGCAGGATGGGTGTGTAGGAATGATGATTTGTCAGTCCTGATCAGTAAGACACATGACTCATCTATAATCCGATCAGGTCCCCAGGCCTGTGTGTGTGTTGTTCTCTGTAAAATCCAAATGTATTTATGTTTTGAAAAACTTAAAACAAGCCTGTTAATATGAATGTTTGAGTTTGTTCACATATTTAAACTGGAGCTCATAGATATACATGTCATCGTTTGTGGTAAGCAGAGCAGCACTGCTCTTGAAAGTGTTTTTATGTGTAGGCAAAGAGCAGCTCTTGTGTCCAGTCAGTTCCTGTTGAGCTCTCAGAAGCTAGATAAATATAATGAGGCTAATAAGTCACATTTACTGCAGGCTGCAGCTGACAGGCTGTTTACCAGTTTATGTGGATCAGACTGGCTGTGAAAGATCATCACACACAGAGCACTTAAATGATATTAGTAACAGCATCATGCATAATTGTAAATATTGGTTTCAGAGCCTCAACTTACCGATATCTTCTTTACTGATTCATCTGTACAGCTTGTGTAATTGTTATTCATGCCTCTATCCAGTTTTGCCCGTTTATACTGGTGATCGAAACACCTGATTCAGCGATCCACCATTTTCCAGCACAGTACCACAGCCTTGGATTTGTAGGTGCTAATTTTTATCCCAGCTGCTTCACACTCAGCTCAAAGCAACGCAAGTGTGAGTCGGAGGTCACAGGTTGGTGAAGGCAAAAGAACACCATCAGCAAAAAGTGGGAATGCAATCTTAAAGCGACTAAATTGGACTCTTACAGTGCACCTTGCGATTATAAATGTCCCTGAAAGCCAGACTGAGTTGGTGGTGAGGGTGATCCACAGCAATTAAAAAACACTCACACACTGTTAGCTCTTAACCTTCAGTTAGTGCTTGTCAACTCAGACATTCCTGTAAGAAGTCAAGCCCCTTGTCTAAGGGCACTTTTAATGCCAGCTTTCAGTTGTTTGTGCTTTGCAAAAACACATTATTGTAGCTCTTATAATGCTGGTTATAATAGAAGCTTCAGTGCATTTAGCAGCTGTTCTGGTGCATTTTTATCATATAATTTGATTGTCATTGAATCATAGATGTTCAAAGTTCCATTATCTGTGAACACTTTAAGGACTGCTTGTCCAAGTTGCCTTCAAAATTTGAGACCAAACGTTCATACTTGACTAAACAGTATAAGGCCCATTCTGGGTTGGAAGTTCAGACTCCAACATAAAGTATCTTAACTGACAGAGATGGCAACGCAGCTATGAAATGGACCCTGAGTGAGACGGTGCCGTAAAAGGGTGCATATTTTTTTTAGCTACTTATTTGAGTGTGGAGTTTGCAGTTAAAGCTACTCTAAAATGTACCATTTTTAGCATCTTCAAGAGAACAGTGTGGAAGCTGCATGACTCCTCATAGGTCTGACACTGGAGAAAAACTAAAATGAACATACAGATCACTAATCTCTGCCAGCATCCACACACTTTTTAAAAAGATGATGTAATTATACAAAACTGCACATAGAGGGTTTAGCTAGAACTGACACTGATGTTTAATGTGGTCAGTGACACCTGTCCCTCCTCTCTCTGCAGCTATGTATGCCTAAAGGCCTGTCATTCAGGACGCAGGCAGACCAGCGTCATCCTCAGTTCCACTCCTTCATCATCACCAAGGAGGACGGCTCTCGAACCTACGGCTTTGTCCACACCTTCTACGAACAGGTGACCAGCCCGCAGATCTGCTCAGCCATGCAGACCCTCTACCAGATGCACAATGCAGAGCATGCCTCTGCCAACCCTCCTTCCTCCTCCTCCTCCTCTTCCTCCTCCAGCATGGACTCTTTGGCAAGCAGTTTAGATGAGGCCGACTCCCCCACCTCCTCATCCTCCACATCTTCATCTCGTGCAGCCGGCACCTATGACTCCTCACGGGACACCCTCTACGTGTCCAAGGCCTTATGTCTAATCACACCCATGCCCTTCATGCATGCTTGTCGCCGCTTCCTGTCACAGCTGCACAGAGCTGTTACGGCTGCCAGTGCACCCCCCCTTCCACTGGAAAGCTATGTTCACAACATCCTGTACGAGGTGCCGCTGCCCGCTCCAGGACGCTCGCTCAAGTTCCACGGTGTGTACGAGCCCATCGTTTGTCAGAGGCCTGGGCCAGGGGAGCTGCCACTGGCTGACTTCCCCCTGGCAGAGGCCTTCAGTCTGCTGGGAGTGGAGAACCTGGTCCAGGTGTTCACCTGCACCCTGCTGGAGATGCAGATCCTGCTGTACTCACAGGGTAAGTACAATTACATGAGCTATGATGCTAGTGTTTTGAGAATGCAGGTACATAACGTATTGCAGAATATTTTTGCACACTTGCGCACACACATACACACACACACACACACACACTGTTGCATTAACTCAGGCAGCAGGATAAAGAAGACTTTCAGTGTTGGTAACAGTAATTAGCTCCTTTGTTTAAGCCCTCTTGCTTCCTCTTCTTTCTATTTTTATTTTGGCCCACAGATTTAGTACACAAATTTAAAATTACATCTGCATGGTTGTCATGTGAAGTCAGTAATATTTTTTTCTGTTGTTGTTCGTGGTTCTACTAATTAACCTATCTCCAAACTGTTTAGCTGAGGCTCAGCTGTTGCTGTTTTTAAATTACAGTTTAGTACTGCCAGTTACTAAAAATTAATGCACACCTTCCACATAAACACAAAGCAAGTCAGCATCCAGAATTCTCAGTGGCTGTGGGATAATGTGGTTTGAGCTGTAGTCTGGTCACTTTGTGTTCATAAGCTTTCAGCCTGAACTGACCTACTCGATCACGTTTAAGGAGATTAAGACTTGAGAGAAGTGGGTTTATCTAAGGACATGTCCTCGTAAATGTCCAAAAAGACAAAAAAAAGAAAACACAGTGCAAAGTAATGTTGTAATATTTGTTAATATGACACTTTTTAGTCATTGGAGGTAATTGCACATAGATAGATTTAGATAATTAATCAAAGGTTCAGAAGTTGTGTGACTGTGTGAAAGTTTGTTTAAATATAGTATGTCTCTTTTTATGAGCTGCTAAGATGTGAAGCAAGAGAAACTCTTATCCAGTATAAAGGGGCAGAGACTAATCATGAAGAATCTGTGAAGCTCTCCAAAGCTTTGGCTACATACAGACTAAGTGAGACAATGATCAAATTATCCTTGTTCTAGGATTCCCTTCATCCATTATTGACAGCTGCAGTCGTAGATGTGTGTTTTGCTTGCTGTGTTGGAGCACATTACCCCCACTTGCAGAGAATCCGTTCTGTAGACTGAGATCATGTTTTGTCCTACATTCCTCTGTCCCACTCTTTCTCAGTTTCACTGCAGCTCAAACTCTAACACTCTTTCTGGAGCGTGTTTGTTTATCTTCTTTACAGGATGAGTCATGCAAAAATGTGTTTAGCACGCGAAGCAAATCGATAACCTCACAACAAATCCCTGCATCTGCAAAACCCTGCAGCATGCACACACAGTACAGCCAGTTGTACACTCAGACTTCCAGAAGCCAGCATAAAGTGGTCCAGGTCCTCTAATGCAGACTAATTAGCCTACATTATGTGAAATCATTTAGGGTAAACTAAGTTGCATTGAAAAAGTATCACCCAAACAGATAATCCAGCTGTAAAACATTCTGAACTGTGTCCTTTACATGATAACTTCTCAGGCCACATAGAGCAAAACCTTTTAAAAGAAATAAGACAGAGAGCCCAACTCATCACTATGAATTTTAAAGTCAATGACATGGTGATGTTTTCCACCACTGAAAAATCTTCTGAGTTTTGTAAACCTGGCCTATAAATCTCTGGGTCTACTCTGGGATAATGATTAAGAGCCTGATTGGCGAGGATCAAGTGGCAACGGTTTAGTAGTCATCTGTAATTATATCTTGGGAGTATGATAATATTGTTGTGATTAAAGAAGTTAAAATTTTAATGTGGACGTTTTAATAGGGACACATCTCATCCAGAAAATGATGATGTCTTTTTACTCCAGTAGCGTTTATTTCTACACAGACATTCTGAACAGAGCAATGGGGAGTTTTTGTTGGGAGTAATTAAGAGTCTTTTTTTTTAAAATTCTGAATTCATTTTGTTTTTAAGACACATTTAATTTATAAACACGTCAAAACATTACAAAAAAGTAATAGGAAACAGACTTATGGAATATATTATGACAGACATGAAGTGTATGTGAGTTTAAAACCCACTGAATCCTGAAATTGCGGCAGGCAAAGACCTCAGATCAGTGTGCAGCACTGGACATAGAAATGGCATGTTTCCACTTGGGGCATAAGTGTGTGTAATTGTCGCAAGCTATTCAGTGTAGGACATCATTTCTTTCTGAAGTAGTGCTGTGACCTGTGTTTGACGTCCCTGAACATGATCACCCTTATTTCACGTGTCACTAATATGTTATGCATTTAATGGTTGAGGGAGCTTTTTCAGTGCCAACTTCCACTATGAAATACTGCAGGCATACTTGTTAACCTCAGCTCGTGCTAACACAGAGATAGAAGATGTATAAAATGAGCAGATTTTGAAAAGTCAAAATAATCTGTCACATACTGGGTAGTTTACACCAACAGTGAACAGCTTACCAAAAAGGAAAGGAATTATTACTGTATTGTAGGACTCTTTGTCTGCTTAATGTTGGAAAATGTAGATCAACAACAAAGAGCAGCGCCATGGCTCCTATCTCATCCCACCATTCTTTCATGAAAAATGGGTCTCTGTTTTATTCATCACTGTCAGCGTCAAAGACAATCACTCCTGGAGGGGAACAACCTCACTTGAGTGAAAAAATATCCCAGGTTTTTTTAAGTGTTCATCATTTCCCACAGGGAATCACTGCTGGCAGTCAGCCTGAGCTCTAACTGTTGACACGTCTGTCCAAATGAGCCCTAATTTCTTTGTAATGAGAGGGAGAAAAGCCCTGCACAGAGCCTCGTTTTGCTGCAGGCAAGTGACGGAAGGGTTCAGTTCAGGAGAAATATGGAGAACATTCCCTGGATGTTAATGAGGCGCTGCTCTGCCATATGTTCGAACACTCATCCAGATCAATCAACAGCCAATTACACCATGACAGATACAGGCATCGTCTGACCCCAAAACCTGTCTTCCTCACACACTTATGGGCTGTGACAGGTAGAGAGGGTAGTGATGGGCGATTGTCTAGTCCACTTATGAGGCACAGCAGGGGATGGGGTGGGATATTTCACTGCATTGAATATATGGTAATATATGGAGTGTAAGTAATTTACATTTCTGACAGGTGTGTCAGCTTAGCAGCCTGTCAATACAAAGAGGGAACTAATATACAAGTGCAGCTCAAAAAACTAGAACATTGTGCTAAAGCTTAACAGTTTCCACAAGTTATTTAAGAGTAGAACATTTCATATATTCTCTACCTATTATGCATAAAATGAAATTTTTAAAGCCTTCTCATGTTTTCAATTTTAAAAGGATTATGACTTATAGTTCATTAAAATCATGTTTGTGGCAAAGTCTAATGAGTATCAAATTGACGCTATTTAAATTGACTCGGAGAAGTCAGCAGCTGTAGTCAACTGTAATCACTAACAAGAAGTTAAGAGGTCGTGCCACTTAAAAAATGAATACCACAGCTTTCTACATCACCAAAACTTATATTTCAAGTTACTGTATGTATATTTTAGACCCAGCAGATTTTGTCATATTTCCAGAAGACCTATAATAAATCGATTAAAGCACAATGATGATTGTTTTTTGTGATAAATGTGACACATTTGTCACATCTCATTTCATCATAGAAAATTAGGAGCTGTGGGAGTCATCGGAAACTGAAGACTGCCATGATCTCCTTCCTTACAAATGTGTATAAACTTTTGTTCATGACTGTATATAGCAATGTCCAGCTATTGTAAAGGATGTAAAGATAACACAAGCATAAACACAAGTGTAACAGTTGCTGGATGGTCGCAACTTCACAGGCAAGTGACAGCTGTTAGAGCAGTCCATACTGGGTTTCCCCATTGATAATCATTGAATCAGCAAACCAACCCTTTAGGGCAATGCCCTCATCATGCTAAACTGTCATAACCTTCACACAATAGACACAATAACACACAAATGACATCTTGCCTCTGTCACATTCTCACTTTTCCAATGGAAGGGCTCTGTTTGATTTCATCACTTTAGTTTGTTCAGTGTATATAGTTCTCCAATTTTTTGTTTTTGTCATTTGTAGTGTGTGTTTTCTCAGTCCAGTTGACTAGTATTGGCAAAGGTTTTCAGAGTAGTGGTGATGTTTCTTAGATTTGTCTTGGGATGAGATGCTTCTCTGATTTTCCCTTACTAGCAGTAGCATCATCATGGTGCAGCTACAGATCAAATAATGTCAGCTGTTTACCACAAACTTGCTAGGTTCTTCCCTTGCGCGACTGAGCTGCAGGTTGTTATCAGTCCCTGATGCAGTGTTTCAGTTTCACAATGACTCGACGCGTCCCGTCCTGTTTTTTAGGCCCGTAACAGCATCAGAAACAAGCAGCATCCCTTAGCCCAGCCTCTGCCGGGGCTTTCTGCAGCGCTGTGCTTTTCCATATCAGATTTGTTTCTTTTTACATGATCACTTGCTTAAGCACCTATCACAGACGCTTGCACTTGTCATGTTTCAAAGGGAGTTTCTTTGCAGTGTAGCTGGTGTTGTCAAAGATGAATCGCCCCTTTTGAAAGGAGCACCCATGGCAATTTATATCTGTAACAAAAATGATGAATTAGTTCACCTCAGTGCGGCACGAGGAGAAAATACAATCAGTCACTGTTGAATTTCTTTCCTCATCATCCTCTCGATTTTCCACATGAGGCCTCTCTGTGTGAGTTTGATGTGTGCCTGTGTGAGGAAAGGAAAGAGGGTGAAATTTATGAAGTGTGACAGAATGCCACGTAGGAGAAGCACTTTTCGTGGCATGTCAGATTAAAACAGCAAGTGTTAATGAAGCCGGCTGACATGCTGTGGCTAAACTTATCCTGGTGTGATGTGAGCGTGAAGGGGAACAGGTAGGGAGGAATTTGCTTTAACATGTAAAAGAAACAGGAGTGTTTCAGTCAGACTCCTTTGCTGCAGTTCCCACAGAGAGGCGTGTGTGGGAGAAACTTCGAACCTGTTCAGACTTGATAGATACAAAGCAAACAGACATTCACCCACATGCCCCAGGTAGGATGTCTGACCGGCCTGTCCTCTTTCAGTGTTACAAATGAAACACTGAGATGGAAAGATAGCTAGCTACAGAAAAAGAAAGTTATAGAAGGAAAGGGGAACTCAGAAAACCTTGAACTTGTTGTATAGAAAGTCATCTTCAGCAAGTCTCAGTAAAAAAGGTAATAGCTGTACTGATCCAACAGTTGCAAGCTCTGAGATGCAGATATTTGCCAGGTAGTTCTAAGACAAAGCTACGGCTGGATATGGCAACAGGCAAAATGAAGTTATTTAGGGAATCACCAAGTCATTACATTTAATCCAACGCAGCCCTGTTAATTTACTATATACAGTATACAACAGGAGTGAGTCCACCGCTGTGCAGTGTAACTAGGATATAAAATTAGTCAAAATTGCATCACCTTACAGCAATAACTTACTTTTAAGATGAATACTAAGGAACAGACTCTAATTTAAAATAAAGACTTTCAGTTTCAGGAGAAAGGCTCTGCTATTTTTCATGGATTTTTTTTTTTTGGCCTCTCTTTGCCAGAGGGGTTCTGTTGCGCTACCTTTCTCTTGGATTCAAGTCAGGCGACATACTTGGCTAGGCCATAATTTCCACTTGTTTCTTGTTTTTGTGATTTTGAGATCGTTATCATGCTACAATATTCTGCTTCTGCCCAGCTTCGACGGACGGGGCGTCATTTTGTCAGGCAGTGTTTTGGTGTATTCACAGGCATTCATTGTGCATCTATAAATGTCATCTTTCTGCACTAATGCAGCCCAACATCATCACACTCCCTCTTCTGTGCCTCAGCTGGGACTATGTCTTCTCTGTGGTAGACCTGGTGAGGTTCACACCAAACATGCAAGAAACACCTCAGCTGAACAAATTTATCATGGTGTCATCTGACCAAAGAATGTACTCTTAATATTCATCAGGCCTGTTTTCATCTTCTTTAACATTCAATTTAATCTTGCAATTCAATGCAGAAGTACAAGTAAGGTTATTTGGGAGGATATCACACATAGATAGATAGGTGGATAGTGATTGAATTCACTGTGAGAAAGACGGCAAAGAACAAACAGATACAAATACATTTCCCACACACACAGATTCTGTTTTTCCTGTCACTACATGCCTGCTTGCCTGTCACCATGCATGGTGCTCTGTTCAGCCTGCTGATGACAAATAGAATCAGTTAGTTTGTTTCCTACTCCTCTCCAAACAACCGTCACACTAACGACCAGTTTGTTTTAAACTTTGATGGGAACTGTTGATCATTAACGCGCATGCAGATACACTTGATGGTATTAATAAACTCCACACACATACTTTCCCCTTTGTCAGATTCTGCTCCCTCTTATGTTAAAATACATAGAGAAACAAGTCGAGTGTGTGTTGTATTCTGCAACTGGATCTTTACAGCAGTTGCTGTATTCTCTCACCGCTCCCCAAGAAGTGATGAGAGCAGAGCAGCTGCTTCTCGTTGAGTTTCTCTTGTTAAGGCTTTGAAAGCATGGAATCATTAATGCATCTTTAGTGAAAGTGCGCACACAGACGGGGACTGTCGTACTACAGAATGAAAGGAAATGACAAAGGGGACAGAAGGGGAGGGAAGCACAGAAAAAGCGAGTGGCTGACTGAATAAATTGATATAACTCGATCATGTTTTTTTTTTTTCCCCCCCTTTTCCTTGAGGTTGTGCAGACTTTCTGCTCTGGCCGTCATAATAACATCTGATGAAACTGCTGCTGAACTCGATACTAAAGCCAGCTTGCAACCACTGGCCTTAATCTGTTTTAGAGACCAGGAGAGGGAATACTCTCAGACATGCACACACGTGAAAACGTGATTGAAAAGAATCTATCACAATGTAATTCCTCTGGTTTTGAACTCGAAGGCACTCTCAGATTCAATTTGAGTCACCTGATTAAATCCTTGCTACACATCAATGCTCTCACTATATGTGCTTATGTATTTCATAAACCTCTTATTCTGTCTCCCCCCACTCCGTCTGGTCAGTTCAGTAGTTTGTATTACAATAAAGCCATCCTTATATAGATGAGGACAACAGCTAGTAACTTTTTTTAATAATCTGAATATGTCATTACTTCTTTTCTCACTTTATTGGTAGAATGAAATCATTGCTGTATTGACAGGAAAATCGCAAAACACAATTTTAATAAGTGCAATTTAACCCTTAATTTCAAGAGTAGGCCTGGAAAGTTCTTCTTCTTGTTATTTTTGCTACCCTTTGCCATAAAGCTCCATTGTTGTCCAGAAATGCCTACAGTCTTGCACTGAGCCACATGTTCAGAAATCCAGTATCTCATAATATTATAATGTTGATGTTATAAGATTGTAGAGCTTAACATACATTTATTTCCATTATAGTCTATCTGTAAAACCCCAAAACGCCCTTTAAAATGCATTAATACTCTACTGTTTATTCAAAATCAGTCAGTAATGCAACTGTTTTGACCTTTGAATTTAAACAGCTTCTTTTTGGGTAAATCAGACTGATATCACTGAGGTGATGTAAAACTTTTTGACCTTTGGTAAAGACCTACTCTGTGCTTCTTCCCTCTGCCTTTTGTCAGCTCTACAACAAATGAAACTGCAGGACTTGTAGAATTCCACTTCTGGCTTATTCCTCATATAATCATTGTTCTTTCTCTGTGCCTCTCTTAGACTACCAGCGGTTGATGACTGTGGCAGAGAGCATCACCACCTTGCTGTTTCCCTTCCAGTGGCAGCACGTTTATGTTCCCATCCTGCCAGCCTCCCTCCTTCACTTCCTGGATGCTCCTGTTCCCTACCTGATGGGTCTGCAGTCCAAAGAAGGCACTGACCGCTCCAAACTTGAGCTTCCTCAGGAGGTACAGTACCAGACTGTGTACTGTTAATAATGTGTGTTTAGCAAGTTCAACGTGATTTTTAATCTCAGTGAAAACTATAATCGTTACAAACATCATTGAAGATTTTATCTAAGTCTTGGAAAGCCAATTCTCAAACCCCTAACTTCGTAAAATGAACCCAAGAGACACTGATTTAATCCTTAACTAATGAGTTTTAATAATGGATATAACTCTGAAACTCTGGTCGTAAAATTAAATTTTACAAATGAGTAGCAAATCAAATTTAAAAACCCTGTTACTTAAGACAAATATTTTTTCACCAAGTGCCTCCAGAACAGCTTCAGTTCTCCTCGTCATAGATTATCTTGTGTGTGGAACTTTACTGAAGAGATGACCAGCGTTCTTCTACAAGATGTTACCTCATTTGGTGTGGTTTTGATGGTGGTGATACAGAGCACTGTGCAACATGTCTCCTCAGTGTTCAGTTGGATTGACAAGTAATGTTAAAAAGTAATGAAGTACATTTCTTCAATTCTGTACTTAAGTACAATTTTGACATACTCTACAGACTAGAGCTGCATTTCTTCCGACTTAGCAGATACATTAGTAAAATACACATTAATGTATGCCTACAAGTACTGCATTTTCATGCAGAACATTTTTCTAATAATACATGTGGTATTGTTACTGTATTGGTACATTTGCTTGAGTAAATGACCAGAGTCCTGTTTTCACCCTTGTTGACTGCAAGTCCTGCGGTTTAAATTTAAATCCTGGACCTCAATGTAACATAATACTTAATACAAGTGTGAAATGAGAATGTTAGCTTGACTTGGGGTTTAGATTAGCCTAGGGCAAAGAAATGCAAGTGTGACAAACCTTTGAGTTGATTTGGATTTTTACATTAGGAGTCCTGGCTCAGGGTTTAATGCTTGAGAATGAAGTTGAGATTGGATTTAGACTCTGGTAAGGCTTGGTGAGTGTAGGGTACAATAGAAGACTCCCATAAGAATCGTGAAACACACTGCAGTTTGCAGTCAGGACTGCTGACAATACATTGTCCAAGGTCAAAAGTGAACAACAGCACCAACACATGCATGCACACTGTAGGCAGGCTACAAGGCTCCTGTTCAAACAGGAAATTACAAAGAACACCTGTCTCTTCTAAATGACATTCTGTACCTTATCTAGCCTCACACTCACACACACACACACATCCAACAGACCTTTTTCACAGCAGACGTTTTGACCTGTCACAGCAGAAGAAGCACAACCAATTTCATTATTGATGGCTCTATTTCATCAAGTGTCCCAGGAAGCCATGACAATAAGCCAGCATGTATAGTAGCAGGACTCTGGAGTCTACTCAGCTGAATGTGATGCAGCCATTTTTAATGACATTAGTAACACCTGGGCTTTTGCTGCCAGCTGAGTGTCCGCTGTGAAAAGGGTCTATTGTATAGAGAATTACCCTCATTCATGTTCAAATTCAGCTCAAGGCAAAATGAGTCTGAAGTGGACTGTCTTTGTGGCTCCATTCTTCCTGCCTTTTTATTTCAGCCCCAGTCAGACAGTGAGAAGGTGAATGATGGCTCTAAACCAGTGTTTAGCCCAGTGCAGGGTTACAGTTAATATGAATGAGTGTATTCATGTGTTAAGGCGAGATAAGGCCCTAACAAAGCGGAACATCCAGGCTCGTCGGCTTCCGGCTTTGCTTACATCCCGCACGACTCCCAGTGCTCATTAATCCGGCACATTCCGTATGGATGCTAATTATCCCAGCCAGAACAGGATGCTGCTGCGAAGCGCAGACAAGCTGCCTCGGCCTGTTCCCCCCACCCGGGAATCCCCGCCTAAAAGGATTGGAGGATCTCCCTGTGTTTCTAAATGATCCTTTGAAGTAGTGTTGACCTAGAAATGGGCTAGTGATGAAAGAATGGCTTAAAGCAAAGCAGAGGGGCAATGATGTGAAAGAGGAAAATATGGATGTAGTTGGGGAATTAATGCCAGACAGGGTTTGTGTTTTTTAACCCTGTTCTTTCAGACCAAGTTTCTGTTTTTTACCTGATTTCTAATGATAGCATCAGTTATTTTTGCATGACTGGCTCATCTACAGCACACTGTTATCTGAATGTTTTCTTATTTTTCTCTCCAGCTCTTTGCCGGAGTATATACAAGTCTCACTAAGGGGCTTTAAGTCCAAACTAGGGCAGTCTTTCTAGAGGGAAAAATGAATTGCAGAATTTGTTTGAGTTCATCCAGCAACTTATTCTTTTTCAATCGTCTCTCAACCAAGTGGATGGCCTTCCTACTACTGTCATACAGAGGCTACATGAATTGCTCCTACACCTCACCTAATGTAGCTGTTCTTTTAAACTATCATGCAAGAACATTTTGGTACTCTTATCCCAAATGTCTCCTAATTTAGCAGCTAACTCTCTTAACTTCACTGCACTTTGAATCCAAGATTTTACCGTGTTCCGGTGAAACTATGTCGTGTCCTGTCCTTCCAAAACTTGACTGCTGGCTTTATGAGGAAGACAAAGTTAAACTGTATTGTTCTTTTTCTTTGTCAACCATGTCCGTTTATCAGTTGATTTTCACCTTGATCTTCAGAGCTGATGATTTGCAGTGCATTTGGCAGTCAGCAGCCAAAAGTCACCCGCACATGAACACACGACACTACCGGGGTCGGATTAGAATCAGAAGGTCCTTTATCACTCCTGTTCTCCCGGACACGTGCATGCTTATTCCCTTTTGCGTGGTTTTGTGTGGTTTCAATCTCTCACACAGAGATTAGAGGTTTTGCTTTAATCCCATGTGAGGGTGTGAGTCTAACTCCATTATGTCAGATTTAGGTTGATCTCTGAGAATGTGCTATTATCAATCACATACTGGCCTACATTCTCTGTACTCTACATCTCCCAACCTCCATCAAACCACCTAAAACCAATCTGTGCTCAGTATGCCTCCTGTTAATACCTGCCCCAGCTCACTGCTTCTGTTGTCAACAGCCCACAGAGGACACTTTAGTATCTGTGAAATGTGCTTCATAGTAATATCACTGCTAGAAATGTTGCCCTTCTCTCTTTAAAGCTCTGTTTATAATATTCATACCTTTCTCTGCCTCAGGCCAACCTGTGTTTTGTGGACATTGACAACCACTACATCGAGCTCCCAGAGGATTTCCCCCAGTTCCCCAACAAGTCCGAGTTCATCCAGGAGCTCCGCGAGGTGCTGTTGAGCTTTGGCATCACTGACAACACAGGTGCCCCACCCCGGACCCGCTCCAGTCCCAGCAGTACCCCATCAACCCCAGGTAGGGAGCGTAAGACCACTGCTTTCCGTCAGCTGGAGGACGATGGACGTAATGGCAACCTGGCAGGAGAGGAGCTGGCTGTGCTGGAGCTGCTACAGGGAAACGCCACACTGGAGAGACTGCAGGCACTGACTAAACGCACAGGGGTCACTGTGGCCCGCGTGGAGGCCCTCAGGGCCGGAGTCAAAGCTCAGGACTCTGAGGTGCAAGGAGGCAGGACAGCTGCCGAAGAGGAGGAGCTAAGAAAAGCCAAACTAAATGTTCAGCTGAGGGAGGTGTTCGCCGCCCGCTTCACCACCATGTTTGCAGACTATGAAGCCTTTGTCATCCAGAGTGCCCCTGATCTGGAGTCCTGGCTCACCAACAGAGAGCAAATGCACAACTTTGACAAGGTGAAACAATCAAACACAAATACACAATGTGCAGCGTATTTATGTTCTAACTGTAACCTTCCTGATGCTCTACTAGTAGAACTGGGACATGATCATGTGAATAGTTATTAGACTGTATGCATGTAACACTTAAAAACAAACTCAGTTTCAATGTTGTGTTCCTGTAAGGTTAATTATAACCTGTATTCAGAAATGTGTAGGAATTGTAAATGGCAGTATTTGCACAGTACATGCAGTGAATGTCCCTTGTGAGACACCATCCACTACAGAGTATTGAAATTGCATCTAGCTGTTGTGAATAGAATAGAATTTCCAATTTACCGGAACACATGTTTTTCTACCTTAAGGCCTCGTTCCTGTCAGACCAGCCAGAGCCCTACCTTCCTTTCCTGTCCCACTTCATTGAGACGCAGATGTTCGCCACCTTCATTGACAACAAGATCATGTCCCAGTGGGAGGAGAAGGAACCGCTGCTCCGGGTCTTTGATACTCGCATTGACAAGGCCCGCCTCTACAATGTCCGTGCTCCCAGCCTCCGATCCTCTAGCTATCAGAGGTGCTCTGTCCTTAAGGAGTGCGGTAAGCTTCACAGGGAGAGGCACTGGCATACATTAGTATGTATTTTTATTGGAAACATTAACATTGGATTAAAATTGGAGCAGCAGTGTTTGGAGAGGTACTATCTGCACGCAGCACATGTCTCTCTATCCTTCAGAGCATGCCAGTCGTCCATTAGCCGAAGTCAGACAGGATTCACTGTGCTGTGCAATTTAAAAAACGCACACAAACACTCAAGATCAATCTCCTTGCCTTCCTCTCCATTCTTCCTTCCCTGCTTGTCTCATTTATCCTGTGGAAGCAGCTCATCTCTCCCCAGTGACCAGAAAACCCTACTTCCCCTGCATCCAGCACAGCAAACACTCCATCACGCTCTCTCATACATACAAACACAAGCACACACTCTCTGACACCATGTTACTGTGGAACTGTTTGGTCAGGTCTTTTTTCTTAATTTCTCAATTAGTGCTGTTTGGATTCATTTTTGTTAAGCTTTTAATTGGTGCTGAATGGGCAGCGTGAGGCAGAAGGTCAGACTCAGGACTGACTCAGACTGTTGAAGACCAACAGGGAATCTGTTAGGCTACAGTGTGAATATGGCCTTCAACAGCTCTAATGAGCTCATACAGCTATCGAATAGCAGAAATACAGGCTGGTAATATATCTTTAACCATCAAGAATCAAAGAGTGGAAAATATATATGTATATATGGTATGCTAATTTGCTTATTTTCTCACAAGAGTGAAATAAGACATTTTTTAAATGCTTAGCTGTAATAGAAGTAGTTAATAAGTGTGGATTTAGCATTACTAGATTAAAACAGGGTGCACTACACCAACAGATTTTAATTAGAGTTTAGTTGTAACCAAGGTAGCTGACAAAGAAACATTTGCACTCGACTGTGTAATCAGTAAAGACTGAGTTAAGACAAGAATCCGACTATTTGGTTGGATAAAACAAACCAGAGACTGAGCTACAGCTGTCTGACATTCAGCATTGCAGGAATTCACCGTTTCCCACCATATAAATATGCCAGTAGCTAAATATAATCATAATAGAGAAAAATAACACATTGTTTACTGCTAAAAGCTGACTAACCAGGCTAGATTCCTTTAGAGATGTAGTCATCCTTAAGAATCATCAAACAGTGGTTTTACAGTTTATGTAGGCTTTGCTTTTGAACCAAGCAGACTTCAGTCTTTTCATTCGTCTTCAGTGTCTGTGTAATTACTCCTTTCTGACCTGTTAAGCTTGAAGCATAAATCACTAACAAATCTTTCATGACACTCAATAAATATGTGGCTTTAAATAATTGAAACTGGCCCGCCGGATAGCTCACTGAGTTAAGGCGTTGCCATGTAGGTGCAGGTCGCCAGCAACGGTTATGAGTTTGAGTCCGGCTCACAACCCTTTGCTGCATGTCTCTCTCTCCTCTATACCCCCTTTCCTCCTGTCTCTCCCTTCTATCGATAAAAATGGAAAAACACTACTCCAAAAATATTAAAAATGAAACTGGAAACAGCACAATGGCAAGAGCTGGTATAAACTCTCTTTGGGAAGGTCACTTTTTTGTCTGCAATTATGAACACAATTTAAGCCCACAGACAGGAGTTTGTTTTCAAGATTATCTTTTAGCATTTTTTCCTTTATTCAGAAAGTACAGTATAGGCAGACAGGAAATCTGAGGAAAGAGAGCAGGGGAATGACATGCAGTAAAGGCTGAACCAGGGACTCTCTGTTAATGGCCTTTGGGATACATTGTATCCAGCGCAACCCAGACAAGAGATTGTTTTCGGTCTTTTCATCTCATCTCAGATTATTTCACCCAGATCAGTTCCCTGCATAGTCTCTGTTGTTTTTTGATGTGTGTACCCGTGCATGACGCGTGTCTGTGACCTGCACTATTTCTTGCTAATGGGCCGAGCGATGTAAAGCGTTAATTGCCGAGGGTGAGCTCATTTGAGGGCGATGGTGCATGCGTGTACCCAATTACTCATACAATACGGCCCTTCCCTCTGCCTGCCCCTGCGGCAACTCGCTCCAATGCCTCCGTTCACTGTTCAGTCCACAGCTCAGATTAATACTGCAGCTTCTGTCTGAGGAGTTTAGTCAGACACAAAACAAGATCAGCATGACCCTGACAGTTTAACAACAAGCAGAGTTGCTCTGACAAACACCAGATAAGCATAAAGTGTGTTTACTGTTGCTGCTGTGCGTGATTTTTAAACAGATAAGGCATTCCAGATTGAAAAGATGGTCAGAGTGGGTCTCTATGGAGAGAGTGAGGAAGTAATGAATGAGTCAGAGACCGTTAGGAGGACAGCATATCTCATGCTGTGATTTATAATGTAAACAACGTGTTTTGAAGTCCAGCCAGGTCTCTCTTCTTGGCAAATGAGCAGATGTTACAGCATATTATGCTTGCTTCATTAGGATAGGATGTGTGTGTGTGAGTGGGTGAGTGTGTGAGTGTGTGTGAGACAGAGAGCGACGGAGAGAGAGATTTGTTCATGTTTGTCAGGTCTTGTTTTTCATTTGTTTTCACGGCTGTCTCTTTGGCTGCATTCACAAACTGCAGCTAAGACCGCTGGTCTCGCTACACCTTTCATTCACTGCACTCTCATGTATGTGATCACACTCATTGTTAAGGTTTATTGCAACTTCATTCTTGCTTTAATAATTTAGGATATCATTACTTTCTTCAGTTCTGTTACGCTGACACAGAGACGCTCAGTAACCTTGATGTATTATCCTGCATACACACACCAGCAGAGGGCAGTTATCATACAGACAAATTGAGGAGCAGGCAGGAAGCTGAGCTGAGAACAATAGCAATGCACTGGTAAGGATTCAGGACTATATTATAATATTTGGGGATTATATTTGTGAACACAAGTCAGCTAGCCAAGATAGATGAAGTTGACACTTGTTTTGCCACAAATCTTGTTTGCAAGTGACGACAGCATGTAAGGCTTTGTTGTTCAAAATGCCCACCGTCTTCAAAATATAAAGATGCCCTCTATATATTCCGTTTTCATTCTGTAATGTTGAATTTTATGAATCATTGCATACATCCAGCGCTCTAATCAGTCTTAAATTTTCTGCAATTATGGGACAATAACTAGAATCATCCCCATGTCTTGGCCCTGTGACTGTTACTGAACTATAACCTACCTGCAATGTTGTCTGAATCTGTTCTGTGTCCTCTACAGCTCAGGCCATGGAGCAGCGGCTGATAAAGATCGACCACACAGCCATCCACCCACACCTGCTGGACATGAAGATTGGTCAGGGCAAGTACGAGCAGGGGTTCTTTCCCAAGCTGCAGGCTGATGTGCTCAACACTGGACCGACCAATAACAAGTAAGCACTGGCATTTTACAAAGTCATGATCAAGTCAGCCCAGGGCCAGGCTAGCCGTTTGTCCCTGCTCCAGTCTTTATGCTAAGCTATGCTAACAACTTCCTGACTCGAAAAAGTAGGGTTAGTAAAATGTAAAACCAAATGTCTTTTGTGAGTCCTTTGCTCTTCCATAGGTAGCAAATATGTTTTGTTTCCCGAATGGTGAACTGTTCCTTTCATATGCATTTAACTGATGGATCATGGAGAAGCAATGCTTTGAAAGCTTCTCCTTCTCTCTATTTAGAGAGCACATGTGTCTGTGAGTGTCAAATAAATTTCAAGGCTGTTCGAATCTTAACATGAAAGTATTTTAATCACACGGTGTTTGTTGTGCAGGTGGTCTCACAGGACAGCGACAGCTCAGCGCAGAAAAGATCGCCACAGACAACAAACAGAGCATCTGAACCTTGATAACGACCTGAAAGAGGTAGAAAACCTCCTGACAGCCATCCTGTACCATACCCTCTGAATGCCCCCTCCTCTCCTTTGTTCTCTAACGATGTCATGTCATTATTATTTTTTGTCTCTTCTTCTTTTTGTTCTGTAGCTGAGTTCATGCCTGTTTCTTTCTGAGCTTTCTTTGTTTCATTTGTATCCTCAGTTCAGACTTCATGTGCATGCTGCCTTCTGTTTTTTTCCATTTTTCTCTTTTGTTTCTGTGCTTTCCTGTCTGCTCGTGTGTCCTATGCCTGGTGGTCGGGTCGACTGCTCTTCCTCCGCCAGCAGGTGGAGGGCTGTCTGGTCCTGCAGAACTCCATGGCATTTTGGGAGTGGGACAATGCGTCCCCTCCACCTGTCAAACCGCCCAAAAAATCTGCCTCTGCATCCTGCCTGGTATGTGCAGGAGCTGCCTGTGTGGTGGAATCCCTTTTCACAGACCCTGCATCTACCCCCAACTCCACCTTTACTTCTACTCCTTACACTTGTAGCTGGAGTCCCCTGCACTGAAGGTTTTGAACTTCTTACAGTTTATATTGTTGATCTTTATCAGTTTTATCAGTTTATATAGTTGCAGGAGAAGTATTAACTTATCTTGCAACTCATTAGTTGAGGATTGTTTTAAATTGCATTCTACTAGGTTTTGGTCTTGGCTGACTAGAAGACACAAGTAGTCACTTTGGCGACAACAATTTAATACTACAGCCAACACTTGTTGAGCAGCTGCTTTGTAAAAATACAGCCAGAGAGCAGCTGGAATGTCAGACATAGGTTGTTTTAACAAACAAGTCAGTCACTAATCTGATTTCATGTTGCACACAGCGCAAGTAGTTTTCCAGACAGTAGCAGGACACAGTAAAGCTGGTTAGGTTGTGAAGGAGTTGGAGGTGTGCAGCCTGTAGGCAGTTTGCCATGACTGCTGCTTAATCTTAAATTTCTCACTGGCACATTTAGAACTAAACTACTGACAGATTGAGGACTTTTGTCTTGCTTTATTGATGCAGTTTAATAAATAATTTTAGTTATTGTTTACTTCAGTGACAGATAAGCCAGTTGAACACTTTTAAAGCTGGAGTCTGTGATTCTGGATAATGATTGTTCATATTTAGCAGGTGTTCTTCTCCTGCCCCCTTTTTCCCCATTTGACCTCCATCTTCCTTTTCCTTTGTCCTCTGCATGAACACAAGCGTGCACAGGACACGCTGGAATAGTGTGGATAGTGTGGATTCCCTCAAAGCTTAGCATCTCAAGACTGTTTGGAATCAGACAATATTTATTTCCCCTTCATTGGGGATGAAAATGTCACTGTTATGAATGCTTGTATGAGCAGATCCTTGGAAGTTCTCTGAGCTGAAAGGTAAAATCTAAAAAGCAGAGGGTAGATGTCTTTTTTATAGGAAAACTCTCTGAGCTATGACACGTTGTTTATAAGCTGTGAAACGTGTGTTATAGCTACAGGGGGAACACTTACCTTCCAGCACACCCCAACACATACCTGTTGTAAAGGATACCCCTGCTGTAACACTTCTCCCTGTTAACTCACATAAATCCTGCCCTTTTTAGTTTCTCACATTAAAAAATCATAATCTTTGTCATAATACTCACAATAAAATGATAATTAATATAGATAACACTCAAAAAAGATTCAGGTACTGAGAAACAATTCAAGTTTTTGAATTAGCAGCAGGAGAGTGTGTGTGTGCGTTGAGGACTAACGTCTTAACTTTTAGAACATGTGGATTAATACAGGTCCAAATACAGGTCCAAAAGTTATGAAAGCGTCCTCATTTTCACTGACATTTTCAAAGCATTTTCTCCAGAGCTCACTAACTGGCTTTGTCTGTTCTTCAGAAGTATATGCAGGAGGCCCGCACCCTGGGGAAGAACCTGCGACAGCCCAAACTGTCTGACCTCTCTCCTGCCGTCATCGCCCAGACCAACTGGAAATTTGTGGAGGGGCTGCTCAAGGAGTGTCGCATGAAGGTGAACCACATATCCACAACATGATGCTGCACTTAGAAATGACCTGTGATTCATTAGTGCAGTCATTCACTGGCTTCCTGACACTATTCCTAGTCAAACACACTCACAAAAGAGCACCATCATGCAGGCCAGCTACTGCAGAAGCTTAATCTAACAGCAAAACCAAACAGAGGAGACGGAGAACAGTTACTTTGAAAAACAGTTTTTTACTGATTTTTTTATCTGAATAGTGTTAGTGGTTGATAGTGGCCCAAGATATGTGACAATGTACTCATTGTCAGTAATTTAAAAGCAGAACCAGAGCATGAGAATCACAGAGCCATCCACAGCGCGTATCAGACAAAACAACTTCAAAAAGCCAAAGGATGCTCTAAAGACTTTAGTTTGTCTAGAATTAAAATGCGAAAGATCCACTCATCTGTCTGTCCATGTCTGACTATTGTAGCTTTATGCATAGCACGCACATTGTGTTTGCAGTAACCACAAGCGTGGCTGGGTTTAGCGATTACTATGCTGAAGAAATTGGGGTAATTAGGTGTCACTCTATAACAAGATAGAGCAGTTGTGTGCAAGAAATAACAGTGGAAAAATGAAATATATTAGTCCACATTGAGACATATTCAGGAATTCTGACATCTGCTGAGCTGCTATTATTTGAAACAGCCACTGTTACAGTCGAACTGTAGCTGTTTCTGGTTTACAGATTGCACATTAAAATACCCATTCTTGAACTATGCCCTTTCTTTATGGTTTTCATGTGCTCATTTACTTGGTGGAAGGTGCCCATCACAGTAAATGACTGGTTTTCAGCCAACTTGAGAGCATTCGTGGTAATTTGGGGAAAAATAAATACTCTGTTTAGTTACTTGTTAAGTTTGCTTTAAATACAAATACACCAATATAGATAGGCACAGCTTGTTAAAAGGTATGCAAATACAAGCTATATGTGCAGTAGTAACATTGGTGGTTGTAATCATAAACGTGTGTGTGTGTGTGACCAGACAAAGCGTATGCTGGTGGAGAAGATGGGCAGGGAGGCGGTAGAGCTGGGCCATGGTGAAGCCAACATCACCGGACTGGAGGAGAACACTCTAATCGCCAGCCTGTGTGACCTGCTAGAGAGAATCTGGAGCCATGGGCTGCAGGTCAAACAGGTGAGCACACACACACACACACACACATGGAGAAACCATTCAGCTGCACATGTTTAAAAACTGCTGCACATGTGTTGCAGTTTTCTTAATCAGATTTATAATGAAGCAAATGTGATCAAATCATGCACTCTGTGATGTATCAGGAATTCAACAATATTGGACATTGAGACTGGCAAGTTATTGCCTGATAAATCCTCTTTGTGTGTGCACCATCTGTCATCTCATCAGAAGCATTAGCCATTGTTACCTGTATGATGTGACTTATGGCTTGTTGACACACACTGTCATCTTTCAGGGCAAGTCAGCCTTGTGGTCCCACCTGTTGCATTACCAGGCTCGTGAGGAAAAACTCGAGCAGCAGCACACCGAGTCACCAGGTAACACACACACACACACACAGAAACACACTGCTCTCACTAACACACATCTGAGTATTAACAGACTCATCATGTCCTAAACTTGTCTTCTGCAGTGTCCAACGTTCCTGAGAGGAGGAAGTCTGATTGTTCTATAGCGATGCCGTGTCTACGTGTGTCTCTCATTCAGGATATGAGGTATGTGCTGCTGTCCTCTAGTAAAATAAAATGTTGTTGACAGAAACCCTCAGCTTCCAGATAGGGAACAACAAGGTTCTGTTGCTTCAGATTATGCAGAATACATTTTGTGTTTGACAGTAAACATTCAAATTAACACAGAAGGGGAAAAAAGCAGTTAAAAAATGCTATTCTGTGTTACCACTGCAATGTTTAAGCATGCAGCTTGCCTGTAAAAAAGCTGCAAGTGCAGCTGCAGTTATGTAACTGCAGTGATGTGCACAGGAGTGCAGACCTGAGCTAGAAGCATGATATCATTATACCCAATGTAAGTCAAAAACAAACATCCATAAACTTGCATAAAAATCATAAAAAGAGGTTTTCGTAACTCCCGGCATTGCCTGAGAAGCAGGATGTTTATGTTTTCCTCAGTATCACACTAATCCAGTAGTAGTTGTCAGTACATCCAGTGGTACATAGCAAACAGGAGCTGCTAAAAGGGAGTTCAGCATACTTCATTTTTCCCAGATTGTAGCCCACAGCTTAACATTATTTACCATATTATGCTTCCTGTTGATGCCTCTTCCAGAATCTAATTGGAATACCTCAGTCAAATTTAGTAGCACTGCACAAACACACTGTACACAATACAGGTTGACAATGTTCCCTTCAAAAACATGTATTTCCATTTATGAATCTTCCGTATTAGTCGTGCAAACACTCTGTACACAGACCAGAGGAAAAAGCAGAGAGATGAGAGGAAATTCCTAGAGAGAGCTGAGGTTAGTTGAATACATACACACTCCTACAGGCACAGTTGGGTTCCGTCTATGTTAGGTGTAAATAAATAAAAAATGGTTCAGCAGTTTGCAAGTATGAAGTGGAATTACAATTCATTTTACAGTTACGGGAGTGTATCACTGGAAATGTTTTCTGCTCCAGCTTGTGTGAATCTTCTTTTTTCAATTGCATCTTCCATCTGTCCACGTATCATCTATTTATTCAGGCATATCCAGAGTATGTCAGAGATTAAGACAGATGTGGGCCGAGCGAGGGCCTGGATCCGTCTGTCCCTGGAGAAGAAACTGCTCTCTCAGCACCTCAAACAGCTGCTGTCGCGACAAGCCTTAACCAAGTAAGCTTTTGATGGATGAGACCGATTCCCACATTCAGATGATGCTGTACTAACATACACTTATCTATGTTATTTATGAGGGTGGCACACAGCATCAGTGTTACCAATTAGCTGAAAGCTAACTTTCATCTGACACTGTCAGCTTTGTGTTGAAAATGAAAATGAAAATGATGACTTATTGATGCTTAATGACAGTCACAGACATTCATAAAGACTCATGTCAGTCCTGTGCACCCTCTTTCAAGTAAAATGTTTTTCTTACCAAATAATTGTTCAGGAAAACATTATTTTGTTTTTATGGATGTCAAGTGTGTAATTACACCATAGTCTCAGAGTAGTCTCTTTTGACTCCCAGACAAACTGACTAGAGACAGTGGACGTTGAGCAGCAGATTGTCTGTAATATATAGCTGTATTTGAACCTGATCTGACTTTGTCTACAGGAAACTGTACAAGCGTTATGCCTTCCTGCGCTGTGAGGAGGAGAAGGAGCAGTTCCTCTACCACTTGCTCTCTCTCAACGCCGTCGATTACTTCTGCTTCACCAGCGTCTTCACTACTATTAGTGAGTTCTCCATCAGCCTCACATGAGCCTTTAAAGTCACAGGCTGAACATGGGCCTGTTTACCAGTTTACCAGAACAGCCAGGCTTATTTTAGGTAGTCAGATTTAGTCTCACATTTTTTTCAGCTCCATAAAGCAAATTCAGCAAAGTTCAAGCTTAGTTTTTCTGGCACATCATGCTAAGGAAACTAACCTGGTCCAGGGCATTTTAACTGTCAGGCTCAACCATAGCTGTTGTTGAACCAGACTTCTTTCAACAATGATCCACAATGAATAAGAAGATTTTACCACCAACTCTCTGGTGTGCTGCCATGTTATTTTACTTTATTACCTGGTATCCGTCTTAATATTGAAGTTTATCAATTTAAAATATCAATACGGTCATGAACAAAAGTTTACATAGACTTGTAAAGACTATGTGTATCATGGTAGTCTTCAGTTTCTAATAACTTCTACAAGTCTTAATGTTCTGTGATTGGAGATTGAAATACATGCATCTTTGCATTTTGGTTCTTCATAGATTTATTATTGGTCTTCAAATATTATGCCATATTATGCTGAGTCAAAAAGATACGTACAGCAACTTCACTTATCAGTTTAGGTTATTTAGAAAGTTTTGTCAATATGTGTATATTTTTGCCCCAGCAGACTTTGTCATATTTCCAGAAGACCTGTAGTTCAGCGTGCTTTATATGTAACTGACCACCAACTAATAACAGGTTGCTTTATATGTAAAAGAACAGTATAGTTATTACTGAAGTAGCAACAGGCAACCTTTCTAAGTGCTGGCCTAAGCAAGAGATGGCTTTCATTGTTTATCCATGGGAAGACATTTAGACAAGACTATGTAGTTTAGAGAGTTCTAAAAACAATCTGAAAAGTTACAAGAGACTTTTCAGTCTCTTGTAACTCAAGTTTATTGAGTTTATTTGAAACTTTATTGAGTTTATTTGAAACTCAATAAACTTGAGCTCACCTGTTTGTCCTAGACAACATTCAGGGAGCACCTTCTCTGAATGTAAAAGGGCCATTGTACTCTACAAACTGCTGTCCAGTAGTTTCAGAAGCCCAGCTGTCCCCATACCTTCTATTGTCAAGTTAAGGATCATCTCTGTAGCTTTCTGACACTGACAATCCCTCGTTTACTTCACTTCATGCTGTGCTAGGCCAGCTCTGAGAAAGCAAAGGTCTGATTTTCTCACTCTAGCTCTCTAGACATTGCTTCATAAGTCTGTCTGCGGCATTCCTATGAAAAGAAATGACTTGTCTCCTGATGACACCATCAACAAGTAGAATGTCTAGATTTAAAATGTAAAAATTCATTGATGCCTATGTGTAATGGAGCAGATAAGTAGAATGTTATAGGATATTTTCAAATAAGGCAACCACCACACATCAGCTGCTGAATATCTAAAGCCTTTCAGTCTCACAGAGAATCTCCTCTTTCTGCTCATCCCTTTCTGAGTTACTTAGTTGATGTCAGTTACATGATGAATGCAGCTAATTATGGATCAATGGCTGGCTGTGCAATTAGTATGAATAAACCATTCGAATATATGTACAATTTAATCAAAGATTTAAAACAGCATGTATTATTCAGCTCAATGAGTGCTTAGACCTTCTCATTTAGATAAATGAACATGCAGTAAATGCAAACATGCGCAAAAGCATGGTGATGATCTCACCTCCTCCCCTGCTCCTCTAACTGATCTGCTACTCTGTTTCCTTTCTGCTGCAGTGTGTTTGCCTCAAACTGTGATTTCATGATAAAATTGGCCCAGTTAGACGAACTAGGCTGAATCTAATGAGGGTGTTAGTGTTTATTTCTGTAATCTGGTGCTGAAATGTTGTTTGTCCCTGCAGTGATCCCGTACAGAGTCGTCATCATCCCCATTAAGAAGCTGAGCAACGCCATGACCACCTCCAACCCCTGGGTGTGTGTGTCAGGAGAGCTGGGAGACTCGGGCATCATGCAGATCCCCAAGAACGTCCTGGAGATGACCTTTGACGTGAGTGCTGTGACCTTTGACAAGCTGAGCATGCAGGATGTGGTGTGAAGGCATTATCTTTTGTTTGTCTGTATTTGGAATGTTTGTTTCACTGCTTTAAAACATCACACATGCACGCTACTGTAGGAACACCTTGTTTAAAGGAGCAACACAGGGCAATTTGTTGTATTCATTCACCATGAGTCAGGTGTATTTTAAATAAAGATAGACGGCAGCTGCTGAATGTTTTTAAAGGGGACAGGTCTGTGATTTTCTGTCAATAATGTTCTGCTATGATGTCCGATATCTTTGTGGAACATGCTTAAAGTTCCCAAACATGAGGTGAACATATTTAATAATTCAGCCTGCAAGTCGAAAGCCTCTGCTTTAGTCTGCTCTGAACACCTTATTTACAACATTTATTCATAGGACTCTAAATTTTCTAAAATGTTGTTGTACCATAGGGACTCAGTTCTGCTAACATGAAGAGTCATTTTGAGGTTTTTATAATGCTCAGAGAAAATGTTTTCACTATTTTTGTGGCCTCTCCTTTTCCCTTTATTGTGCGTGGGGACCTGAGTTACCTGATGAACATGGAAGTTGTAGTAATAGTCTGGAAATACTAGCAAGCCCAGCAAAGTTCCCGGAGGCTGACTGGAGATCCCCCAGTCAGAACATTGTTTTTTGTAGTTTTGTCCATCATTTCTATCTGGTACAATAACTTTGTATTCAGCAAAAGAGCTGTGACACAGTAATAAGGGAGCAAACACATGAGCAGACAGTCAGTATCATACACAACATTTCATACACTATGGTTTGTTTACTTTCTTGTCTCTGGAGGTCAGTGTCTTGCTCCTCCTCCCCGATGAGTATTGTGTAGTCTGATCTCGACATTAGACAGAGGGTGACATCCAGGAGAAGCCACTGGTGTCCTGCTGTCCTCCTCTCACTCTGCATGTCTGTGTGGTTGCATGTTTGCACTACTGTTTTTCTCTGTGTGAATATCAGATGATGTTCTTGTGTTGGATCTGTGATTTCCACACCGCCATTTCTATTGTCTGTCTATTGTGTGTTAACAAGTGTTTCCGTCTCCATCAGTCTGCTTTCAGGCCTCATACGCACATCTCCGCCATGTTCAAGGTTAGATGAAGTCCCAGCTTTACTCCCTCCATTTCCTATCATCCTCCTTTGTCTCTTTGAAACACTTCCTTTCCAGTCACCCGTTTCCCCTGTAGGCATCATGGCCTCACTTTAGTTTGGACTTGGTTACAGTTGTTCCATATCCTGCTAGAATGTGTTGCACCCCATCACTGCTGACTGAAGTGCTCTGTATTACATTCTATATCTGTACTATAATCATAAGCTTGAAACTGCTGAAAGAAGTAGAGGAAAGATCAGTCTTTAATGTAGCTAAATGTAAAATGTAGAGAAGTAAAACTTGAATAGAATTATATTTAACTAGTCATATACAATCATTCATATCCATGGGAGGATTACAGCATTGATAACAGCTTAGATCAGGAGTTCGGGCAGTGATAGTTGAGAAAATGCAATTAGATACTGCAGGGTGTATTTAATAAAGTAAATGTTGTCTCTGCTGTGTGTGTGTCTGCATTCAGTGTCAGAACCTGGGGAAGCTGACCACGGTGCAGCTGGGTCATGATAACGCCGGGCTCCTGGCTAAATGGCTGGTGGACTGCGTCATGGTGCGCAATGAGATTACAGGACACACCTACAGGTGAGCAGATTCTCAGTCAATGTAAAAAAAAAATAAAATAAAAATGAATTCAGTAATTGGTTCTTATATTCCTGTTGCTTTCATATAATAAGTTTCTGTCACTGGTGCATTGCATTGCCACCAAAATTAGTTAAGACATACCTTTGACGAAGAAAAGACTATGGAACCAAATCTGTCTCACTGAATTTAGACATTTAAAAGACAGTGGTTTTCTTGCTAATTAAGCTATGTATCCTCTGCCTAGGAATGCAACTCTTCAACATTTCAGTAGCTCATTTTCACTGTTACTTTTCAGCATCTACAAATTCAGTGTCAATTTGCCGTATTCAAGATTTTAAGATTCTACATATCTTATTTTATCTAACTAATCATCTTTCCTAAAAAGTACATTTAAATGTTTTTATTTTACCAACTGTGGTAACACATCCCTTGTTAACATGTCTTTGTTGTTTATTGTTCTTTTTGTTCTTGCTTTTGTTAGTTGAGTTGATGTCATTTAAAAGAAGGTCACCCCTCAATAATCTCTGAAGTTTAAATACAGTTTTATAAATTAATTAGTGCAGCAACAGTGGGATTCACTAATAGTTTCAAGCTTAGTAGATTCAAAACTATACATTAGAGGAATACAGTAGATTAGGGTTTATTAGAAGTTATGTTAATCTGTAATATAGATCTACACATAATTGACAAGAAGTAAAATATAGATTATTTCCAGGTCTCTTAAGATTTTGTAAAGAGCAGACTGAGGTGACAAGAACTAAAAGTAAAGAAAAATGTGTGGTGAGTCAATGTGGAGCAGCAAAAACACCTTGTAGTCTCTGTTCCCATCAGGTTCCCATGTGGTCGGTGGCTTGGTAAAGGTGTGGATGACGGCAGCCTGGAGAGGGTCCTGATCGGAGAGCTGGTACTGCCCAGTGGAGAGGAGGATTCTGGGAGGGGCTGCCGTACGCCCCCGCTACAGCGCTCGCCATCGCAGACCAGACGCATCAGCATCACGTCGTTGTCTGGACGAGGATCCAGTCAGTATCTGTCAGGATTCACATGCATGCATGGGCTGAGGGGCTGCTTCATACTTAAAGCATTCTCCATCCCTGATAAGTGTCACCTCACAGCTGTAGGCCCACTGATACTTGAAATAGTCTAGGAGTGTTTTAAGTAGACTTTACAGTGAGAAAAACATTTTAAAGAGCTCGTCAAAGTTGTTCAGTACCTTACTAAAAACCTCAAAAAGCTCATGTAGACGTCACGAAACCAGGGTTAATGGTTTCAACTGAATACATGCAAGGAAAATAATGGAACAGTGGAACGCCAGTGGTCACATACTGCAGACAGAGCTTGAGTGTGTAACCACACACACTAATACAACGTAACACACTAATTGTAGGTTTTTGCAGTAAATATAAGAAAAAATGTAATTAGATTCAAATATTGGATAAAAAAACACAATTGAAGTTCTAACAACAACAAGAGAAAATGATGTAAAATAATGTACCAAATAAAAACAATGATAATAAAAATCATTATTCCAGCAGTACACTTCAGACTGCAGCAGGAATTAAATTATATGGAGCACTGTCTAATAAAGAGGTCAGATTTAAAAACACTGAGTCCCTCAGGTACATGAAACCCCCATGCTGCTAGAAAAAGAGGAGCATGACTTGAGTGGGAGCTCCAGCCATGTGGACAGCATTGTTAACACAGTAACACAGCTTTAAGGTGACGCTCATAATGTCAGGTTATTAATGAGACGGTCACATGTCACAGATTTACACTGATGCAGATGTTCTCCTGATTCCAGAACCAACTTCAGCCCAAATCCAGGAGGCCATCGGGGAGGCAGTGAACAACATTGTCAAACACTTCCACAAGCCAGAGAAAGAGGTGAGATATAATGTGACTTTCAGTAGTGTCTGAACTCCTCTGTTTAATAATAACTCCTTTTTTATTGGCTAAATCACTGCTGAGCTGTTTCTGAGCAGTGTGGATTTTATCCCCCAGTCTCTATCAGTATTCATTATGTTTGAGTCAGTAAAGTGGTGTTTTATGGCTGCTCTAATGGAAGTTTACTGCCACAGCAGAGAGAACAGATGTTGTACAAATGGCTTAGGCCACTTTAATGCAGCACACATTAAGTGTCCTCTGTCAGAGAGATGGAGAGAGAATAAAGAAGAGAGATGGAGGGGGATGCATGAGGCCTTGACAGAGGCCATGAACCAGACAACTGTGGGCTGTTGTAAACTCTCCTCAGCACTGAGAATGTGTCACAGGACTGATGAAGGATTTTGCATCAACAGCTTTCTAAAGCAGAAGTAGCTCCAGAATAGCTACATTATTAAAGCATAAGGGGCATATCAGCTTCAAGGGTTTGAGATTTCAAGGAACTTCACACCACACCAGGGCCTAAAAGTCAGAATGTCACAGCTTCTGTTGTACAGATTTTGACCATTCTTTTTAAAATCTGTCTCTCTGGAAATCTTCAGCTTATTGGAGGTAGGGTATTGAGCAGAGGAAGGTGACTTTCATCTACACTGCCTGATGCCCTCTCCACACATTTTGCTGTTTATGCTGTCATCATTTGTCGTACAGTTGTGAACAAAAGTTTGCATCGTTTACATACACTTGTAAATTATTCATTCAACAGGAAACATCAACAACATATGTCTTTGTCACAAGTAACAATAATGCATAGATGCTATATGCTGTATGAAAGATGGTTAGCTCCAGATCCAGAGACATCCACGGAGTTAGAACAAGACAGACGACAGGAGAGAGAAGACACAGAGTTAGTGATATGAGATGGTGATACATAACTGTATAAAAGAGAGAAAGAGGAGAGTAGGGGAGAGGAGCCCAGTGCATCATGGGAATCCCCCAGCAGTCTAAACCTATAGCAGCATAACTAAGGGACAGCTCAGGTGATCCTGAGCAGCTCTAACTATTAAATAGGAAAGTTTTAATCCTAATCTTAAAAGTACAGAAGGTGTCTGCCTCCTGAGACCAAACTGGGAGCTGATTCCACAACAGAGGAGCTGATAACTGAAGGCTCTGCCTCCCATTCAGTTCCCATTGTGATAGAGACACATGTGTTTCAAAGATTCCATTGCAGATAATTAAGAGACAGAAGTCTTTCAGACTGCCAACATATACATGGTCTTTACAAGTGCATGTCATGGCTTTAGTTCACAACTGCACATCACTAAACTGTGTTCACTGAAGTGGTGCTCATCTCTGAGTTTCACATGTTGATGCCTTCTCTCCTGCAGAGAGGCAGTCTGACTGTCCTGCTGTGTGGAGAGAACAGCTTGGTTGCAGCTCTGGAGCAGTTCTTCCATCATGGCTTCAAGTCTGCCCGGCTCTTCCAGAAGACAGTGTTTGTGTGGGACTTTGTAGGTAAGTGTGGAGCAACAGCACCCTCTGCTGCTGATAAGAAGAGCTGGGTAATTTGGCCAATTTAATGTGATCTGTTGGAAGATAGTGGTGTCATTCTTTTACAGGTTACCTTTATTAGTACACTAAAGTAAAGAATTTAATGCCATGTTATTCATGTATTATAATTTAGTTTTTGCTTGTAGACGGCCACTGTTGTACATTTTTGTTTTTGCCACATGTATCTTTGCTGACAAATAGATCTCTATCACCATTTTCAGAAAAGATGGGTGTAAAAGGTTGAAGTAAAGAGCTGAAGTATCACTGATACTTTTATTACTTTTATTACTTATTATTATTAGTACTTTTTTTACTTTTATTCCTGTGGTAATGGACAAACCCTTCCCTCCCTCCTCTCTACAGAGAAGGCTGTTGCCTACATGGAGTCAGCTGACCAGATGGGAGACCTTCAAGAGACTGCCGAGCCCCTGGGGATGACCTGTCAATCGCTCTGTCACTACGTCAACGCGATCAACTCCACCCCCAGAAACATCGGCAAGGATGGGAAGTTCCAGCTGCTGGTCTGTCTCGGAGCCAGGTCGGTGTCAGCAGAGTGAATGAGTCTAAAATGGTTCAGATGTTCTGTAAACTGGTCCGGAGGCTGGTCTTGCTTGGAGGCCTGTTCTGATTCACAACCCCAGGTTTCTCAAACAGGGAAAGAAATAAAAGAAAGTTGGAAAAACAGTCTCCCTCATCAGTGACCTCACTCCGGACAATTCATCCCTCTGTTAATCAAGACTGAGGGCCTTCAGACTCACACAGCCTCTGTTAGAGCTCTTTATCTTCTTTTTAGTAATGGAACAATCATTAACCCTATAATGCCGTGGGTAACATATATGATACTAACATTTCTGAGGCTTATTGCATCACCATATGATAAAAACTTTGTATAATAACATAAAGATACAGATACAGATGTAAGTTTTTGTTATTGCCTGAATTGCATATAATGCGCAATGTATCAAATATGATGTATTGCTTTAAATGAGTACAAATGTAATACTTTGGTCTTTTGGACCTTGTTACACAAAATAAGGTGGTGGGTGGACACCATTTTGGATTCCAGGATGTTTGTGTTGGCTGTTTTTCATCATTTTAGGTTTTTCTTTTTAGTTTAATAATAGGTTAACCATTTAAATAATGTGCAGATTAAGTAGTAAAAATAACTGTTAGTTGCAGCCTTGTGATCAGATGTTATTGTTGCTGCTTCAGAGAACCAAGTTAAGCAGTCAGCGCCATGACTGAGCATTTCCACCTTGAAACTGCAACACACTGAGGACTGTCTCAAAAACATCGGATTTGGACTTCCGCAGTTTCATATGAACAAATTTAAACAACCAATCCTATCAACTTGTAGCGTGGGGCTTTCTGTACCTTTGTTCTTCTCCTGCTTCTTGTTCAAACATGTATGGTTTAATTAGCCCAGCTTTAAAACCTGCCATAGTGGGGTGTGAAGTAGGCTTACAGTGTTTGACCAGGTCGAGGTGAGCTGGTGTGCTGAGCTGCAGTGAATGAAGATAGAGGCAGACACTTCATAGATCTGTACATTTTCTTGGAGGTGACAGTGTAGAGTTCCATCTATGCCATTATAAGGCAGTAAAGGGCTATTTTCAGGGGAAAAGGTAACTTTGATACACAGAGAGAAGTGTTTAGGGGTTTAATCAATGACTGGAGAGGAGAGTCAACCAAAGGAGCTATGTTCAGTGTAAAAAGCTTTGTGAATCACTCTGGATCCAAAGTTGTGTTGAGCTGTCAGATGTTTTGTGAATCCAGGCATTGCTTTATGATTATCTCAATCTGTCTGTGTTTAACTGTATATTTAACTCTATATATCATCTCTTTTACACTGTATGCTGTATGTATATAACATAACCATACACACTTTACCTCCACAAATTAGTTCTGTTCTCACTTCACACGTAGTTTGATTATATGTCTCTATGTGTAATGTACATTTATTTGTCTTCTGTTAATCCCACCTTGTAGTTTTTGGGTAACATCTTGCTTTCTCTCGGTTTGCTCTGCAGAGACCGCCTGCTGCCCCAGTGGCTCCCCCTGCTGGTGGAATGCCCAGTGATCTTGCGGATGTACGAGGACACAGCCCTGCTCAGAGACCGCACCACTGTCAACGCCCTCATTGGAGTCCTGGAAACGTTACACGACTTCCCTATCACCCTAGAAGCCTCACTGGTCAAAGGCATCGACCTTTAGCAGCAGCAGTGGTGAACGGGCCACTCTGTGTTTTCCTCCAAACCCCTCCTCACCACTGCCACCATCAAGTTCACCCTGCTCTGACTGCTTTTAGCCGATTGGCTGTGGAATGAGATGCATGATGAGGGACAAGAAACTGAGGCAACATTTGGGAACCAGGGCAGCAAGTTCCACAGCTCCATGTGAGAAGTCGGGCTTTGGATCAACCACAAGCTTGGATGCAGTATTTTTATCCCACCGCTGGTTTTGAAAGACTCCCTAATTAAAGGGCAAGACCAGAGATGTGTCATGTTTTACTTCATTAACTATGAATCCCAAAAACTTTACAGCACTGTGTACAATGTTCAATACATCAGGAATTAGTAGTCGTGCTTCCTACGTTCTAGGTAGTCTTTGTTTTCAACTCATTTCAGGCAGTATGAAAATGACCGTTGTTCAGTACTTTGACTTCCCTGTTCTGTCTTTGGCTCTTAGCTTCATGGCCACGGGTTCCTCTGAAGTCATAGATATTTTTAAAGGACTCAGTAATTTCCTGAAGCAGCAGGTTCCCATGGTTTTTATCTTACCTTGTTCACATGGGAGGCAATGTTGCATTTGTTGGGACTATTTAGTGGCAGATGAATCCACATGCAGTGCTTCAGGGAGTATTTTAGGCAAAATAAACTACAGCCTGTGTTCTTGGTGATAAAGGAGCCTGTCATCCAGGACAGCAGTGGAGTTCTGTGGCTCAGAGGGATACGATTCATCAAATACTTGTGAGAGTACTTAACTGTTGGTTTGGGTCTGCACATCAGACTCAATAGAAATAAGAAGAACAGAATATCACTTTTAAATACGCCATCAGGAAGGGTTTCCAAACAGTAATGTTAACATGATTAAAAACAGCATTGTAATGTTTCTGCCTTATGGTTTTCATAGTGTCCTGAAATGAAGTGAAATTGTGGCTGCCTGCATGTAAGGCAGTCAGTGTAAAACTTCTAAAGCATGCTTTGGAAAGTTTCCAACAGTAAAACCTGTGGATTTGACGGTGCACTGGACGGGAGACTTTAAAGTTGTAGCAGCAGCAGACGTTTTACTGTGAGCTAGCTGTATGTAGCCTAGCCCTCCCTCGGTAGGTACTAGATCATTTCTCCTCCCCTGCCTGCAACTAGCAGTTATCGTACCACCGATCCCTCACCCTAGCTAGCATTAGCATTAGCGAGCATGCCCTTGTGTGTGTGGAAAGGAGAGACGACCTCAGGAAGAGACTGAGCAATCACTGACACACTGGAACGAGGCCTGGTGATGGAATAATGCTCGGTGCTGTGCAGTCAGCAGCTCTCCATACCTCCTTCATTTTTCCTTGCTGGACTTCAACTTGTTGGGCATTTTCTCCGCCTGTGGATGGACACAAAAACTGATCTTACTGATGTGGCTCAGAGCTGAACCTGCTGTGGCTGCATGGACATTCCTACCAAATTACAGTGGCTGTTTTAGGGTGTGTGTGTGTGTCTGTGTGTGTGTGTGTCAGTCATACTTCATGGATGTTTGTGATTCAGTGCGTGTGTGCTTTGCCTCCATTTAGTTTTAGATCTTCCAGTTTAAAGTTTTCAAAGTGATCTGCGGGTATTTACTGTATGCACTGTATGTGTACTATCTCTGTGAGGACCAGTTTGAGTTTCTGAGTGAAGACACTTTGGTCATTCTGACTCGCCTTTAAAGGGCTGTTCAGCTTAGTTTTATGGTTAAGGTTAGAATTAGGTTCAGATTAGGGTTAGAATAAGGGCACTTAGTTGTGGATAAGGTGGTAGGGAAAGAGTGGATGAATGTCCTCACACAGATAGCCATACAAACCTGTGTCTGTGTGTGATTTGGGTGTGCCTCACTGATTTATTTAGGATTTTTGAAACCGTTTGCCAATTTCATCACTTCACAGCTAAAACTTGACATATAGCATAATCTGAACTCATGATCATCTCCAGCTGCACCCCCTGGTCTTCATCTTGGGACTGAGCTGTCTCATTCTCTGTCATGGAGTTGACTCAGCTGTTATCACATGAATGAAATATGAGGAACTTAGTGGTGGAAGACTTTGGCAAAAGTCAGTGAGTGGACCTTGAGAATTATTGAACTTTTCCACAAGGCAGCAATAATGTTCCTTCCTCTCAGTCGATGCAGTGAACACTGGAGTAGAAATGCCCGACCTCATTTCAGCATCATGCTACACCATTCATGTCTTCTAGAGGATTTGACCTGGAAAGGCAAAACCTGATTCTGAACAGAGAAGTCTGGATTCACTGAATGATGTGAAATGTCCCTTTACATTTATACTGACATTAACATGAACAAGACTTCCCTGCTGTGTGCAACAGTACAGGACATGTTAAGAGTGATTTTTAGTATTGTTTTTATGAATTCTTCAATATTATGTTATAACACAGGCTGATCAATGCCTCCTCTGTGTGTTGAATATGGAGCTGAAGTTCGTTTAGCTTAGCATAAAGAAAAAAGGCTAACCTGCCTCCGTCCAAAGAACAGTTTGTATCAATCTGTGCATGCAAATTCTGTGCACAGCTGGTGATGGTAACTGCATACAGTTGGTGAGCACAGCTTTGGGTTTTGGTTTATCAAACCACGCTGTGACAGCATGACTCCTGGAGCTCATTCTAGTTTAGTCAGTGACTGCAGTTAGCCAAGAAGTAATTCTTGTTTCTTAGTAAAATCACAAACTGTGTGTGTTACAAATATGATGAAACAGACAGATTTTGTACATAATGCAGCTGTACAATAGTCTCTGTTTGTATAGAGCCAGGCTAGCTATTTCCCTGTGCTTCCAGTATTTATGCTAAGCTAAGCTAACCTTTTTGAGGCTTTAGCAGTCTGAAACACACAGCTGTGGCATTGATCCATCCTCTCATCTCTTAGAGAGACTGTAAATAAATTTCCCAAAACATTAGAATTAGTTTGTTGGAGCTCAACATGCTTAAACCAACGTCTATTTCTTTAAACTCTGAGCCCTCCTGACCCTGGTTGAAGTTAAGATGGGAATCTCTAAACACGGACCATAATAGAGATCATATGTAGTTCCAACTGCAAAAAAAAGATCAGCTATTTACAAAAAAGCAGGACACTGTAGTTGGTAACAAACTTTACTACAAAATATATTGTCCTCTAACCCTTTAAAGATGTGTTTCAGTAATACTCAGGCATAGGATGAATACATCTGACAGCTGAAACTTTTCCTACATGACATAGATGCATCATAAAGGATAGAACAGGGTCTTGCTATTGAAAGGCTATACTTGTGCCCCCACCTCTTCCAAACACACTGTATATTTTTCGCAGCAGCCTACAGAGATGTTTGAAACTATTTTTCTTGGAAAATGTTCTGTTCCCTCTCGAACATTGACTGCATGAGAGATTTTGCTACTGTTGCTACTTACTGCCATTGAACCTAATGCTTTCTGATGTAAATATTGTGATTAGTGCATGCTGACATTTAGCCTCAGGTCTGATATGTGACCCTCTAAGGAATTCTAGATGGGAGTGGAGGTGTTTTTGTTTTGGAGGACAGTAAGTGAACACTTGCATCCTGTGTTGTAGTATTACTTCTGATCCCAGTATTGAGTCTGTGACGGACACGTAGTCTGTCACAATTTGCTTTGAATGTTCTGATTCCATGTATTTATTAATTTAGTATTAACTGGTGGCCGACTGACAGCAGCACTGGTGTTTTAAGGTTTAAGGCCTGTGGAGTAACTGGAAACATACCTGTCTTTAAAGCAGTAACCACTAGTCCCACCTCCTGTGTTTTGAACCCCTGATGCCTCACCTGCAGGACTATCCACTGCTCCAAAGCGCAGTAACGGATACCTCCATCTGGTCCTGGATATATTTGTGTACAAATTGTTTACTGGAGGCTACAGGGCAGATTTCTGGAGCAGGACATGCACCTTGGATGATATTCCACCCCAGACTAATGCACACTTTGCTCACGGGGCAGATTTGTTATGCGAACATGCCATGCAGCGAGTGCTGTTAACTCTGACTACTGACAGCCATGACGGCGGCAGCACTGCGAGACAAATAGTTCTGTGTCGTTATTGAACTGACTGCTCTGTTCTGATATTTATTATGCCTATTTCAATAAAACACCCAGTGTGTTAAAGATGTCAGGTGACTGTGTGTGTCCATAAACTGCAGTTTACACATGTGCACTGTGCAATAGTGGGAGACGTATTCACTGTATAGAAGTACTAAAACACAGCGTTCAAATACTCCGTTACAAGTAAAAGTCGCACAAAAGCCTAAATTGAAAATGCTCCTTAAAGTATTAAAAGTACTTGAAACAGAAACAATAATAATGTATTTGACTATACTAGATCATTATTACTGATGCATCCACATAAAAGCAGCCTGTTACTGCTGTAGTTAGTAGTTACTGTAGTAGTACTACAAGATTACTGCACTCTGTTTCTTTTTAGGAGGACAGAACAGGTGATGAGAGGCTAGACAGCAAACTGATGAAAAAATAAATAGTCATCATATAGGTGTTTAAGTTTTATATATTTAAGTAACATAAATTGACAAGTTTGTGCTTACACTCTATATAAAAACTCATCTTAAGTGGAATCCTCCTTTTAATCAAATGTCTATATAATGTAGTCCTCCAAAAGACAACAAAAAATTAAAAACGAAATAGAAAAAAAAAAACATATATATGCTTTGTGTGTACATAATAAAATATTTTATACAATAAAAATAAATGCTGTACAGTGCAGTTGAAAGTCCAGAAAAGCTATAGTGGACCCTGAGACCAAGTCTTCCCAGATAAAGAAATATAATACAGCTACCATCCAGTGACGGGAGAGTAAACACTGTCCGTGTCTCCTCCTGCTGCTTCCATTTCTAGCAACGCTCCATGGCAACCGGCTAAACCTCCTTTTCCCGCGTAAATACCACTCCTTATATGGACATCGCTATGCGTTACGCAGGCAGACGTCACAGCTGTATGTAAATCACGCCGATTAAAGAAAATCAGAAAATGGTGGCGCGGGAGTCGCTCAGCGCGCCTGCGTAAACGTTTCTACTACGGCCACACTGGTTGCGTCAGGTTACCGAGAGACAGACTGCGCCAGACCGGAAAGTGAATGATTCTGCCTTCAGAATAAAAGGATCTTATTAAGATGAACGCGCACGAGCTTTAATCTGAAACTACCCAGCGGGAATGTCGTGTAATAATGCCGTGTTTTGACGCTCCGGCGGGGAACGTTAGAACTGTGGCTCTGCATTGTTAAACGCTAAATGAGAGCCACTTCAATAAAGCGGTGTTTAAACGCGTGTGTCGGGAGTGTGAGTCGCTCAGCTCTTCACTTGGAACCAAGGTAAGTGTGTTTTCTGACTTTGTGGGCGGAACGGTGGTGTTTCAGGCGGCTCGGTGTGTGTCGGTAAAGTTACCGGAGGATGGAGCTCGTCATTCCTCTAACGTGACTCCAGACAGCCTCCGGAGAGACTCCTCGGTAAACTGCAGGGTTCTTTCAGACACAGCTCCGGTTCTGTCAGCAGCACGGGGCTCATTAACACAGCACCCAGCGGCTTGTTCTCCCGCTGGGTCTTCTCACTGGTCTACGTTCATGTCGTGTGTCCGTCTGACGGTGCTCTCCTGTCCGTGTCTGCTGGCTGGAAAAACTGCTTCAAGTCCCGCTAACAGTCCGCCATGTGCGTGTGTGTGTGTGTGTGTGTGTGTGTGTGTGTGAACTTTATCGTGTTTTCATGTGCGACACACTCCGTCGAAGCGGACAAAGTCGGCGGCGGTTCACTCTTTGATGTCGGGCTTCTGCTCGCAGCCCAGTCCGGTGAAAAGCTAACGCGGCTAGCTGGACATGCTGGAAGTTTGGACGTGGATTTGAGCGTTCAAGTGAAGCGGGGAGCTGCTGTGTGAAGCTCGGCTCCACTTTGTTGTCGGCTGGTGGGTGTGTTCGTGCGTCAGCGCCCAGCCCCCCTTCAGCAACATGAGAGCACAGCCCGGACCGAGTCGTCCAGCTCTGAGCCGAGCTTCTCAAAGTACGGCAGCAGGACGAGTGTAGAAGTGAACGTGGTGGTGGTCATGCTGAGTTTCACACGGTTTCACATCAAATCCATCACTTGGTGTCCGTTAGAGGACACCGAAGCTCCCCCGGATCATCCCCAGCACACATCTGATAGCTTTGGTGACAGTTTCCGTCTCCTCTGGTCTGCTGACCAGACAGCAGTCTGTCCTCGGAGTCACCATGATGGAGGCAGCAGTGTTAACAGCTATGTTCACATTTGCAGGAGAAACGTGCGTCTTTTACGCACAGAGTCTGTTGAGGGTTTCTGCTTGAGAAAACTGTCTGGAGGCGTTAATAAACATGTGTGGATCCAGCGGCCTGACTTAGTACTGGAGGAGAGTCTGAGTTCAATCCGATAATGGAATCATATGGAGGAGAGCTGCCTCCACGTCTCGATCAGAGGATGAGTTAACAGACACAATAGCTCAGCCAGGCAGCACTGTTACAGAGTGAAGGTGTGTTTTTACTTGTCAGTCTACTGGTCACAGATTGTTTAAACTCGGAGGCTGTGTTACACCTTTAAACTTCACTAATCACGTCTTTCACAGCGCCTTTTGTGAACTTATTGCACTTTCCGGTGACATCCTGGTGCTTTTTCAGCCTCGGATCGTTGTCTGCAGCAGCAGCATCCCATCCCATCAGTCGGCCTCCTGCCTCCATCCTGCCATGTGCAGGCTTCAGTCAGGACAGGATTACACAATCACTGCCAGCATCAGCGCACATGGCCGACTATCACCGCCTCTAACGGCTCCATTCTTCACTTGTTCCCTGTCACATGCTGATTCCTGCTCAGATATCGAATAATCCAAATGTGTTTTAACCACAATGAAGGAGGGGAAGTGAGTGTATGGCCTTGTTAGACGTGTGTGTTAAAGATGACAGCGGTGGATGTCGATCAGCACCGTCCCGGACACATGTTGTCTCCGTTGCATCAGCACCACTGTTGCGTAAGAGCCAGCCGCTGTTCCTTCCTCGGTGATGCTCAGCCTGGTAACCTGCCTCATGCTCTCTGTCTCACCCTCCCTTCTCTCCTCCCTCCTCTCCCCCACGTGTGCAGGAGCGCCAGGAGGAGGGGTGTCTCTTACGTAAATGCGCAGATTCTAGAGGCAGCGTGTTTGTGTTTAAATGGATCTTCATGAACCGCAGTTAGAGCAGTGAGCTGGGCTCATCCTGCTGCCTGGAAGCCCTCACAAAAACAGGACGTGTGAAGTGATGACTGAAAGCCTTTACCCACTATGAGCCCAGTGGGGTTTTACAGTGTCCTTTACCACACTTAAAAGTGTTTGGTCATTTATAAAACCAGAGGAGTATCTGTCTTCATAATGAAGTCTTATGAGCCAGTCTGCTCCATTAGTGCATACAGTGTTTTGCATGTGATCATAGAAGCCTGGATTTTTTTTTCGAGTCCTTTGTGGAAAGTGGAAAAAATGAGTAACCCCTTGTGAACAGCAATGAAATATATCACAATATGGTGCAGAGATAGAAGGATCACAAATACTACAAGGAATTCTATCACATTTTGGTACCATTGGTTTTAAAACACGTTGAATTTCAACCATATGTGCTTTAATCCAGTATGGATCTGATGTTTAGCATGGCAGATTAAGGTTACACTTGTTTTTGTGGTTGGTTTTTGTGCATTTTTTGTGCCAAACCGCCTTGTGGATGCCTGATCCCGTCAGATCTTGGAAGCTAAGTGAGGTTGGGCCTGGTCAGTACCTGGATGGGAGACCGTGAGGGAACACCAGGAAGCCTGGGTGGATGCAGTGTTTGATTTTGCATGTGGTGCTACATGACTTGACAGTCTCCACAGCAAATTTTGTTTCCACCTCTAAGAAAAGCCTGAGAAGCTCTTCTTCAGTATAATTAATGTAGTCATATTATATGTTAAATGGTTTAACGTGCTCTCAGTGAGGTCCCCTCCTGGAGTTTGATTTTTTATTGGACTTAAAAACAATGAGCTGCTATTCTGATACTGGCTTCAGTGATATGTTGGGCAGCAGCTTCTTATTCCTCCAATGTTGCTGCTCTTCTCTCTTCCTGTGTTGGGCACTCCGTGTCCTTTAGTCTGGGATTGTCAGTCCAACTAAAAAGGGATTTGAAAACTTCAGTAACTCAAGTTCAGTATTGGTGTGTTTATGAGTGTTGGTCAGACAAATAGAGCAGTTAGTCAGCTGAGAGGCAAAAGAGTCTGCAGTAGTTTAATAGTCTAATCACTTGGATGTTTTTGACTTGCAGATGTTTGGCTTCCACAAGCCGAAGATGTACCGCAGCATAGACGGCTGCTGCATCTGCAGAGCCAAGTCTTCCAGCTCCCGCTTCACGGACAGCAAACGCTACGAGACCGACTTCAAGAGCTGCTTCGGGTGAGTTTCTGTCCACAGGCCCAGCTCGTCGACTCGGGGAACAAACGGGCCCAGATTAGCACAGGTCTCTGATCAGTTCACAGAGCTTCAGACTATGAGGTGTAAGGGACAGGTGTATATGGCTGTCAGATCTCAGCTACAAGAACAGGTTATGTTATAATCTCACTCCCTCCATGGCATTATACTTGATGTTTACATCCCTAAAGAATCATAGAAACTGTAGTTCTAAAACCTAAAGCATGACTATCCCCTAAAGAGAGATAAGACCTAGAATGATAATAATAATACAGAAGACTGATTGATTTACCCTCACCTTACCAGTGGAGTCAGAGGTGTATATAATGTGCATCTGTGATGTTGCTTTTAAATCCTAATACACCCCTGATGTGACTCCCCCCACCCTGCAGACTTGGAGAGGTGCGTTGTGGGGACATCTGTAACGCCTGTGTCCTCCTGGTCAAGAGATGGAAGAAACTTCCAGCTGGATCCAAGAAGAACTGGCACCATGTAAGGAAACATCATTCCCCTTAGATCTTTCATGGTGCTTTATATTAGGTCAGCTGTAATTCAGATGCAGCATTGTTTAACTCTCTCTCCCTGTTTGACTCTGAAACCTTGTGTCCTGTGTGGATTCAGGTGGTCGATGCAAAAGCTGGATCGAGCGTAAAGGCCACACTGAAGACCAAGAAGATGAAGAAGAAGCTGAGGCCCAGTCAGATTAGTCGGGTTCAGAGTGAGCTGAAAAGAAGCAGTAAGCAGCCTGTTCAGTCACAGTATGGACGGATGCAGTGTCAAGTACTTAACACATGCCCGTCATTTTCTTGGTCTAATCACACAGTTCAGAGCCTCGTTTCAATATTCCAAGTCTCACTGAGTCACACACACACACACACACACACACACTCTTTGGGTTTTTAGTTCAGGAGTGTCGGTTGTCATTGGTTACTACACAGGCACAGCAGTGGTGCGAGACAGACCATTCACTTCACAAGTATTAATACCACAGTGTGCTCATGCTCCAGTACATGGAACAGTCTTGCATTCCAAAGGTACACTAACCACTTGGAGGCTTCAGCAGGAACAGTAATAATTCTGCAGTGAAATGTATCCTGTAAGTGATCATCAGCACGTCTGACATTATGACATCGTTGATACTGATGCATCAGGTTCTACACACTGTTGTCCTGTTGTACCTGCATGAGGCAGAACACTGGACCCTGTCAAAGGATCGCATAATAATAAATGTAATGGTTTGTAAAATGAATAGTGAAAAAGCTTCTTGTGATACACTAATTTCAACGATCTTTTAGGGGATTTCTCTAAGCCTTGTTTCTTTAGTGAAATATTTGATTATTTGACCTCTTTGGTCAAATAGAATAACAGAGCAGATCCTGAGAAGTAGCAGAGCTGATAGCAGCTCCTAGACATCTGGAACATGACAACATCACTATAATGTCCATATAAGCACCCTGTCCCCAGATTTCTGTGCATTATTTTCCTATACTTTATTCTGTAAAATCAGTTTTTGACGGACATGTACAGATATAATTTAGATTTAGCTTTCCCTGCCCTAAAGACGGCCTGCTGGATGCTTTCATTTCTCTGGTCCATCATGGTGCTGTGTGTCCATGCCAGGGTTATTTGTAGCAGCCACCAGCAGATGGCAATGAAGTTGTTCCTATATACAAGTGTACGCTTTATAACATCATTGTGCCACTAAGGATGGAATGTAAATAAGTGCTTTACTCAGGTACTATAGTTCAGCAGAAAACTGAGACAGTGTTTTCATCTTTTTACTTGTAATCCACAACATGTGGGAGGCAGATTTTGAACATTTAACTCCACAACATTTGTCTAGCAGTTATAGGATGCGGTTACTTTTTATTTTACATATCCCTTCTGTCCAATAGAAACACACATCTGTAAATTTCTTGATTTAAAATTGATTTCTGATAAACTGAAGGGTGAATAGGTTCTGCATGGGTTGAGAAAACTCTTTTTCTCAGGCTAAATAAGCGATATTTTTAAAAATACAGCTGTGTTTTGTTGTTGTTGCTGTTGTTGTTGTTTTTAGCTCATGGAAAGTTGTGTTGTGTGTGTGTCCTCCAGACTCAGACGCCCACAGCACTACCTCCAGTGCCTCGCCTGCACAGTCGCCCAGCTACAGCAACCAGTCGGACGAGGCCTCGGACACAGAGCTTTCACCAGGCACCGCCCCGCCCCGAGCCTTCTCCTTCCTGGACCTCACATACTGGAAAAGGTCAGGCATGATGCTAGGGGCCACATTTATTCCCACAATGTACATGTAGGTTACAGTTGTGAGTTCAGTGTAAATCTATAGTACTGCCTGACTTGTTAAGACATCAGCTGGTGCCTGCTTTTTTAGGAAGTCAGCACTTACCGTGGTAATTCTAATTAATGTTTCTTCAAATACATGCAGCTGTAGTTGGACTGTTTTGTTTTTGGCTCACTAATGCATTTGAATATAGAAACCGCCTACAGATTTAGCCTTGATTAACATCCTCTGGGGACACAGACACACAGATGTGTATCTATTGTTATAATACCACTTTCTCAGTCGACGGGTCCACCTGAAGTATTCTGCTGCATACATGCACAGTGCTGCTGTGCATGCACACTTCATGTGTTGCGTAGCGACAGTATAACACTGGCTTAAGCCTACCAGCCGTCTTGTCTTTGAGCGCTCTTTTTTACCCCTTTTTTCTTGCAGCAATATGAACCATACCTGTCTTTGGCTCAGAGCTACCACATCACACTTGATAGCAACGTCCTAATGGGCTGTACTTCAGTTACAGAACAAAACATGTCTAATCTGACAGACAGTTGGGTTTAGAGCGCTCTCTTCCTGGGCCATCTTTGTAGCCATTTCCCTGTTTCAGCTGGAGGCAGGATCAGGAGCAGGGAGTGAGTTATTGTTTGTATGTTGAGATGGTGCCCATTAGGAGAGCAAACACAAAACCCACTCAAAATGGATCTGAAGTGAAGAGTTTGGAAAGTGACAAGTAATTAATTTGCTCATTTCACAGATGTTGAAATACATTCTTAAGCTTGCTGACTCTGAATGAATTGTTTTGGTCCTCACACATTGTTAATGCTATAAAAAGACTTGACGGTTGACTGGGATCGTGGTTTCTCAGGTGCATAGTGACAGCAGGGTGTTTTGATGTTTCAGGCAGAAGGTGTGCTGTGGCATTGTGTACAAGGGACGCTACGGAGAAGTGCTCATCGACCCCCATCTGTACAAGCCCTGCTGTCAGAGGAAACCCCAGCTGCACCAGCCACAGGAAGAAGGTGGTCTGATGGAAGAGGAAGAGGAGGAGGAGGAGGAGGAGGAGCAGGCAGTGGGAGAGAATGCGGTGGGCATGTCACCACCCCCCATACCTAAAGAAGAGGAGGAGGTGGAGGAGGATGGTGATGGCAGCACAGGGTTGGTATAGTTTTCACAGACAGACAGTAGGACACTGATCGACCAGACTCAACACAGATGGTCCAAACCAAACATCACTGTAATTTTTCAATGTTTTCCAAGCTGCTGCTATCCCTCCAGACATTTTCGTTCTCTCCTGGACTGGATCTTCAGACTGGTTCTGTTTTCAGTGTCTTTGCTTGCTATGAGATTCCATTATTGTAAATACTTTATTTTGCTCTCTGTCTGAAATGCTGGATTGACGACTGCTGCATGGAAACCTGGAGACCTCTGAGATTCACCCTTTACTCTTAGGATGGAGCCATACATTGGAGCTTCCACTCTTTGCCTTTCCTCTTCTTGATGTCAAAAGTTCAGTTGTTTGTTACAAACCATATGCGTGTGGCTTTATGTGAAGCTGAGTATATACATTTCCAGCATGTTGTGATGGGATTCGGCAGTGTTTCAGAGCTAGCCAGGTGCTAGCGGTTAGCTGCTACGTTGTTACTGTGGCTGAAGAGTTAATATGTCAGCACAAGCCAGCCTCTTTAACCCATGTCACTAACCAGCAAATAGGGCTGTCACTTCCTTTAGAAAGTTAACTTCTAACAGTAATTCAAATGCAACCCCTAAATATTAAAACTAAGTGGCAGGATTAACTTTACATTCATTTGTGGCGTCTCCACTGTCTTCTTAACTCTGACCCCACTTTTATGTGCTCCTGTCACTGTGGGCTCATTTACTAACTACAGTATAAAGTCCTGCACCTCTATGGAAACAGCACAGTCATGACTAGAAGTAAAGAGAACTCAGAAATGTTTTCTCTGCAGTAGAATGACGTAAATCATAAAAGGCTGAAGTTGATATTCTTTGACAGCCGAATAGTCACATGAAAAATAAAGTGATTTTAATAAAATGTCACAATTTTAACTGCAGGTTTGGATCAGTTTCCTGACAGTGGCGCGCCACAGATGAATCCTAAAGTTGAAAATCCAACACTTCAAAGATAACAGGCTTTACAAAGCTGCCAGCTGGGTTTGGGGTTCAGAGGGTTAAGTGGTGAGCTAACATAACTGTAGGGTTTAGTTTTACAAAGTCAGTTCAACCTTTTGACCGTGATTGTGATGAATCCAAAGTGCTTCCCTGCTTTTTCTCTCTGATGGTAAAATGACACAGCTCTGTTTTCAGAGTGGCTCACTAGTCTTCTCGAAAACCGTAGTTACTGACTGGGCAGCAGGAAACAGTAGGTCAGATGTTCTCTGCGTTTTTCTCCTTTACAGTTAGAAATTTGAATTTGAACTCATCACAACCAGCCAAATATTTTTCCAGCAGTAATTAGAATTTCATGTTACAAGGTCCAGACCTATGGGACGGTTTGCTCCAGAGACCTACTGGATTAGAACCACAAAGAGCAAAGCACAGCTAATGAGATCGTTCCAGCATGATGGAACTCTGGAGCCTCCAGGCGCTGAGGTCCACACCAAAGCTCCACTCAGGATTTTGCGAAGCTGAGTTATCAAGAGATCACTCCTTGAAAAACACATGCAGATACCACAGTTGGCTAAATAACAACACTAACAATGTATTGTACTAATGTGTATGCATTTTTAAAAGTGACACTGGCCCGTCTAAGTAGTATAATTATTGCATCTACACAAAAACGTAATGAGTTTCCTTGTTGTTCATAGTGTTCGTGTCTCTGAAGTCTGTAAATAATGTAGGATTCAACTCGTCCTTTTGAATTATTCTTACACAGAATATAGATTTATGGTGCACATACTGTACATAGTAAGCACAAACTAATGTTCAGGGAGGCTTCCAGTCCGAACGCAGCTGTCATGTCAAACTGTCAAGTCACCATTATAAGCTAAACAAACCCTCAGGAAGGTTATGGCAGCAACACCCAATGAAACACAATGGAAGCACCTCCTGCACTCTTGTTGCAGCAGCTTTTTCCCGTCATGTCAGACGGGGCTCAGTAGCAGTTTATATTTCAGTGATCTTATCTCTTGGCCCTTTCATGATCGGTAGCTGAGTTTGAGGCCTTTGGAGGAACGTTGACTTCATGTATTGTGGCTGTTAGCAGAACTTGTTTTCCACAAAGCTGAGAGTATTTTGCATGTGCTTGTTTTTATGTTTTGCAAAATTTGCCTTTTTGATGTAATATTGTACAGCTTGAGTATATATTTTTGTATATAAATGAGAACAAGCGTTTGTCCAGTCAGAGATTTAACGTCATCTGCTTGAATCGTCATTCAAATGGAGTTTTGATTAATAACTACAGAATGAAAATTTCAGGTAGATCCATGGTTACTGCTGTGTCCAATCAGATTTCAGGGATGCTGGACACTAGTTGCATTTCTTTGTTTTTTTTTCCCTACAATGTTTTTATTGGAAATTAACAGTGTCAGAGCTTCACTAGCAGTACATTTAAGAGAAGGAAGCGTCTGGCATGGCCGGCATATTTGTCCTCTGTGTTGTTTCATATGTTGGGTAATTATTGTCCAAGAAAAAGTATTTATTAACTTAAAGTGTTTTATTTTCACTACTATAAAATGCATTGCTTTTTGTGGACATGAATACAGGTCAGGATGTCTGTACGATGCTGCCATAAAGACCAAACACAGTAGATGATTGTATTATTCTAGACCCCACCTTTGTTTTTGAAACTTTATATTTACTAGTTGTAGTTTAGAGAGATCCTCGTACTCCTGATGTTTTGGGTAGAAATGCATCATGGATGTTGTTGTCATTTACGTTAGCATGTGATGTAGGTCTGCACTTAACCTAGAGAGGATATTTTAGTAGTGTGTTACAAAGAAATGTACAACTGTTCATTTCAATAAGGAACGTTTGTATTTTTATACACACTTGTAATTTCTACTAGTTTATTAAATGTCATTTGTCATGTTTGAGCATCGTCTTGTCATGTGACATACTGTTTTTTTTTCTGCAGTACAGTAACCTAACACCTAAAGGTGCATGTAGAGCTCAGTTTGACATTTACAGACCAATCCAAAGAAGACATGGTGTTCTTCATGACTACGGAAACAGTGACTCACGAACTGTCTTCAGTCAGTGTTTGTCAAAGTATGTGAGGACTGCAGCCTCATTGGTCGACTGATTACATTAAAGCAGTGGTTCTCAACTGGTCCAGCCTCAGGATCCACTATGTCTCCATTAATATCAGTCGCGACCCAGATTTTTAAAGTTTGCAGTTCCTGTTAACAAATTAAGGTTTATTTGAGTGTCGTCTCAACGCATTTTGATACAGCTTTGGAAAATTTTGGCTTATTTTTTGCTCATTCAAGTATATTTAGATGCTTTTGCCAAGTTTTGGGCATATTTTGGCCCATTTTGACAGATTCTGAGCACATTTTAGCATAAATTAACCCATTAGGCTGGCAGAGCCAAATCTAGAGGTTAATAGTGGGCTACTGCTGGTGTCACCACCACTAAGTATCCTGCTACTGAAAGCAAACTGTGCCATAAGAAACACGCCCTTTAAAATAAAAGACTTTATACCACTACTTTTTGGGGGGAGGAGGGGGGCATGCTTCTGCGACCCTCTAAAAATGGCTTCGCGACCCACTTTTGGGTCCCGACCCACCAGTTGAGAACCACTGCATTAAAGTATACAACAGAGGTGAATACAACCCTGTGTAATACCACTTGAATGTGAAATGATTGGAAACTGTATCACCTAACTGCATTACTTCTCAGTTGAACCGTAGAATACTTCCACATATGAACGATCAAAGACATAAGAAAGACATTTATAGATGCACCATCTAAATACTGGCTGATGACTCCCAGTCTGCAGAAGTTGGACAGAAGAGGAACATTCCAGCATGATAACCACCCAAAGCACACTGACAACATGACACAGGAGTCTTGGGAGAAGAAAAAAGGTTTGAACTATGACCTGGCCGAGTGTTTCACCAACTTTAATCTAGTAGAATAGGACTGAGTCTGTTGGAAAAACAAAACATCTTAATCTCAGTAATGAAACATGTCCTGACCTGAGTTCCTACTATTTTGAACATAGTAGATCTGAACAGTGTTTGACATTTAAGTGATACTGCACATGTCTGTGCTCTTGTTGCATGCTGTATTATCTTGTTGCCCTTGGAAACTAAAAGCACTGCAGCAAAACAAAGAAAGAATACAACATGAACAGTGACAATGTCCATAAATAAAACATTATGACAATACATGCAGCATTTAGAAAGAATAAAGCACACAACCAGACATAGAGATGCTACAGCTACAAAATGGGACCAAAACAGCAGACAGTTTAATCTACTGACGCAGACTAGATAACAAAGAAACGTCATACTGATGCTCTCCATCATTACCTGGACCAATGGTCTAGTAATCATTAAAGCAGCACTGGTGAACTGTGTCAGTGAACAGTTAGCAAGGAATTAAAGGACCACATCTGAAAGGGCTAAAGGAGTGTTGCTCTTAGTAAAAGTCAGACAGAATGATCAACCAACTCCACTGAGGGTTTGACCTTCTTCGCACTTGTTTTGATTTTCAGACCACAGCCTCGCTCTCAGTAACCTGGTTTCCAGCTGCACTGCAGTAAAAACGAAGAGGACAGAGAAAAATTACCTGGAACCAGACTCCAAATGGATGTTAAAGTTGCTTCATGTCTGGTAGAGCTGCAAATAAACTTAGTTAAACTGCTAGTTAGCTACTAGAGATATAGGTTGATTACCAATGATCTAGTTTGTCCCCAATAGTGACGCAATAAAAAGATTGTAATTGTAATAATGCCATCAAAGGTTGCTGTTCCATGTACAAATATTAAAGGATGGATGCTGGAATATTTACCTCTGTCAAGGAGGTTATGTTTTTGCCAGCAATTATGTTTGTTTGTCTGTCTGTTAGCAACTTTATGCGAAAAGTTCTGAACGGATTTTGATGAAATGTTCAGGAAAGGTGGATGATGGGACAAAGAACAGATGGTTAGATCTTAGTGGTGATCCGGATCACCGTCTGGATCCAGGAATTTGTTCCAGGATTCTTTAGCATTGGGAGATAGGGCAATGTGCACGCATATGTGCATGAACTCCACAAAAAATACAGGATAAGTTCCTGCTAATTTCTACAGCATCTCAAAGTTTGATCTGTATCCAGGCAAAATTCCAGATACTAGGATCCAGAACAGGAAAACCTAGAGGGCCTGTGGAATGGTCATCACTGTAAGGTAACAGATGAAGATCCAGACATGCAGCCAACACCAACATGTAGCTGAGACTCTGCTGAATCAGGAGGATGCCAACAGATCTGTTGTAGAATCAACAGCTATGGAGCTGGATCCAGAAGAAACCACCATTACCCAGAAAGAGATTCTGGTGAATAACTATTGAACTAATGATGATATCAATGTGAATCCAGATGCTAAGGGTTTGTTTTCTGGGTGGAGTAATCTAATAATGTAGATAAAACAATCCTGGGACTATTATTTCTGGGTTTAAATCCCAATTTGGGGTGAAATTAGCTGCTTGGTGGAGGTCTGAGCTCTCTGAGGGCTGAGAGTTTTTGACTGTGATGATGATGTTTCAGCTGAGATCTGCAGATGTGGATCACTGATCACTGACTACTGACTTAAAGCTGCACTGGGGAATATATATGTTTTATGTTCACAGGTAATTAAATGGCCACGTCTAAAAGAGGTAAAAGGGGTGCAGTGAAGATCCAAGAGAATTATCACCCAACTCTATACTGTTATAGATCATTTCACTGTCTTTAAGCTGACGCATAAGCCAAGTATCCAGCTACTTTTTAGCAAAACTTAATAGGAAATACTTAATGAATATGGTAATCCAGGCTCCAAATGAATGTTAATGTTGCTCCATGTCTGTTAGATGTGCAAATAAAGTGTTAGCTGATATGTTCTTTGCCTTACAGTAGCTGTAAACCATCAGACAGATAGGTTGTGTGTCCTCCACTATGATCACACATGGACATTTTGATCATTATAAACAGACAGAAAGCTGACTGAGTCCGTTCCAAACATCACCTCCGGGGTGTTTGTTTCATGTGATGATGCTGTTTCTGTCAGGATGTGCTGTGTTCGCTGCCAGGTGCAGGACCGGATGTGGCGGGTCTCCCCCGGAGGACCGTGTGTCAGCGGCAGACTATATAAAGGTATGAACGGACACCGGCGTGGCCTCTGCGATTCAACATCACGGTTGGAGAAGGGCTCGGTCGGCTTCGGGGCTGTCGGACGTCCAGAGGCTCTTCCTGTGGAGATTTAACGCACACGAGCTACAGACACGAGGTGGGTCAGCTGTGGCGTGTGATTGTAATGAAACGCTGCCATCAGAGGCGATTAAACTAGAAAATCTGCTGGCAAACTTTGACATGAGCCACCACGGACCAGCGTCTGTGCCTTTAACGGGATATTCGATGCAAAGTTTGGGTGGATTTTTCTCGACTGCGTGATACCAGGACCTGATTGCATCGTGGTGAATCCGGTGCCAGAGCTTTGATTGCTCATAATGTGCAGCTTCATAGTTGAACTTGAGTGAATCCACCCAGCTGGGACTCTAATGCGCCACAGTCGTGCGTGGTTGTGTGACTGAAGGGGAAGTGTGTGTTCTTACAGGCTGGTTGTGCTGTGAGCAGGTGCTTTCTGCTTCTGCTGCCTTCAGGATTGATCCAGAGAGCAGCTGACAGGGATCGGGCTGTAAATGCAGTGTCACGGGGCTGGCTGCTGCCCAACCTGGGCTCAGTCCATCCCTGGGAGCCTGAGAGCAGCAGCATCTCTCCTGTGCTGCAGCTGCATGGCTCAGACACTGCATGGCTCCCTGCTTTGACCACTACACTGTGCCCCTTTTCTTCCAGTGTGGAGATCAACATGGTGCAGCTGTCTCCTTCCCCCACCCCAGATGTCAGCCCTCCACCTGAACGCTCGGTGGAGGAAGAGGAGGAGGAGGAAAGACTGGAGGACCCTGGTAGGAGCCCAAAGGTGGGCTCACTTGTTGGGTCCCTGCAGCTCAGCCTGGAGGTCTCCACCGCCTATCATGGCTATGAAACCTACATAGAAGACGGCCTCATATGCCTCAAACACAAAGTTCGCAACTTGGAGAAGAAAAAGGTAGGCTGGTGACAGTGCAGAGTGCTTAGAAGGCTGGGTGGGTGATGGCGGGCTCCTGGATTTTGTGATGCGTCTTGTTTGCCCACAGCTGAAACTGAGAGACTACAAGAAGAGGCTGAACCAGGGCGAGGTGCTAAACAAAGATCAGATGGTGAGACCGAGTGGACACACGTCTGATCTCACAGATCACAATAAGTGTGACGTGTTCAGAGCCTAGCCTGTGATTTGCTCTCTGCCTCTCTGTCTTGCTTTAGGTGGCTGTGGAAAAGTACGAGGAGGTGGTGCACAACCTGGAATTTGCACGGGAGCTGCACAGAACCCTCGACGGCTTGACTCAGAATGTAAGTCTGAGGTGATCAGACACTGAATCACTCTAGATTGTTTAAGGCCTGACTGCAGCCAGAATGGTTGGACTGTGTTGACTGTGGTGGGTGTAAGTCTTTTATCAACTCACTAATGCATATGTTACATTTTTTGTATTCTAGTTTTTGTATTTAAATTAGTTTAGATCAAAGTTGAAAAAGCATACCTCCTGTATGCAGCATGTCATAGCTGACAAACTGCTGACCTCTGTGCTTTGGCTCCATGTTGATCCATTGCTTGGTGCAGAACTGCCTGTTTTGATTACCAGTACAATTGCAGTGATATTTTTGTAAGCAAAAATGCTAAATGCGCCAAGCTTTAGCAACTAAATTGTGAGTTTGCTGCTTTAATTTAGCTTGTGTGATGATAAACTATTTATCTTAAAGTATGGGACTGTTTTAGATGCTCTTCTTGGACCAGCCATTACTTTATCTATAAGTGATACGTTCTGATAAGTTCAGTATCAATATGTTGTACCTGGCAAAATTTTTATGAACACTGGCTTGATACAATAGCCAAGGTAAATGGTTCAAAGCCATTTTTAGCCTAAATGTATTGCTGAGATGACTTTAAGTTCCTTACTGGGTTTAAATAGCCGTTTAACTGAAGACGCTAATGGCCTTTTCATCTTTAGCTGTTACCTGAAATATTCTGTTGCTAAAAAATGTCAATTTTCAGTTGGCATTACAGAATACAACTAGCTATGCTGGCCAGAATAAAACTATTCTCATTAAAGACAGTTTTGAAGTATTAAAAGTGGTGCATCATTAGCAGGTAGCAATGTAGCTAGCTATGTGGCTAGCTCTGTTCATGACAAAGTGGAGCTACTAGCTGGGGTAGGAATTGAAATCTTCACAACAAATCTTTAGCAAAGCATATAATATTGTGATATCTCAGTGTCATTTGGTACTTTTTAAAAAATTGAAACAGGACATTGACAGTTAATCATGTTAAAAATTTCAACTATACAATAAACTAGATACTGGTTGCCATTTTTCAAAATAATGTTTGTAGCTAATGTACTAGCTTACTTATGGAGGAGCTGCTACTCGAAGACAATGCTTTACCACTTAGTTGTGGTGTAAAAGAGCATAATTTAACTTGAAAAGAATATTTTAGACTGTTCAAAGAAATATTATGTGCTAATGAGTCAACTTGGCCAGTATTGGTGAAATGGCTGCTTGTTTCTCCTGGTTTCAGTTTTTATGCTATGCTAATAGCATTTCAACAAGCCAGTAGGCTGTAGGCTGGTTGATGTACAGATGGATGAGAGGTATCAGTTTTTGTCACTTCTGGGCAAAAATATTACTGTTTTCTGTTTGCACTCATGTCCACCTTACAATTTAAAAAAACCTGAATATTAAACCATTTGTGAATATTATTATATTCTTTAAAAAACATTTAAATCTTTCCAGCCCTTAATTCTGTCAATCAGTTTTTCTTAAGTATATTTATATATATATATATATATATATATAGTATGTAAAACTGAATCTGTCTTAAAACTTAATTGGAGTGGACCTGTTCCTGGAACCATCCTGCAGCTGCTGAGGGCCCAGAAGAAGGTGGTGAAGAAGGAGCAGGTGGCGAAGGTGGAGGCCGAGAGGAGGCGTCTGACCACGGTGCTCCAGGTGCAGCACCTCCTCACCTGCCTTCAGCAGGAGCACATCAGGAGAGACCTGCTGGCTGGACGCAACCAGGCGCCTCACATCCCAGCCCAGCGTCTGCACAGCCTGAGCCAGCTCGCTGCCCTGCTGGGAGTCAAGAGGGATAACAGACTGAGGTGAGGCTCACTGTGGCATACAGGATCTTTTTCTGTGTTTGAGGATGAGCTGTCAGCGTTTGCTCAAGTGGAGAAGAATTCAGAGCCGGCCCTACCCAATGTGGTGCCCTCGGCGAGATTTTATATGGCACCGCCCTCCACCGGCGATTTACATAGGCTTACAAAAGAAATCAAAAAGCATTGTTTAGTAGTCTTAAATTTATTGGGCATTGCTTTACATTTGAGTCAATGTGAGCTTTTCTATTTGAAGAGTTAACAGTAATAACTAGTTTTAATATAATTATACTAAAGGTGATATTTTTCCCGATTTTGTGGCGCCCCCTGGAGGCCACGGCACCCTTAGCATTTGCCTAACTATCGACAATAGTCTAATGGGTGATTCAGCTCTGGAGGAAATAATTGACTTCCAAGTTAAAGGGGTCATTGATAAGTACGATGACTCGGCAGGGTGCAGAGATTTCTGGGAAGCTGATGGCTTTGGCTATTTTTCCTGTTCCAGTCCATAACACCTTCACACATGCTCCTTGTTGAGTGAGTGAGGATGCTGAGATAAATGGTCAAATCTACAACATGCTTTAGCAGCAAAAGCAAATGCACTCCATCATCTGGGAGGAATAGAGGGTGTCTTTTTCCCCAGTAATTTGCACTGCTGCCTTTTTAAAGCAAAATGCATAATGTATATAAGGCATGGTACCAGTGTTTTTATTATCTCTGGACTGTCTTGAGTAGAATGGATTCGCTAATAATTCCTGTTAAAAGGTTGTTTCAAATTAAACTAGAAAAGTACTCGGAGAGCTCATACCTCCGCCAAGGAGCTTCAGTCCACCCCCAACACAATCTCCCAATTCACATATTTTGTATGGAACGTTACAGATACAAATGTAATTCCATACAGTTCAAATGTCCTACTGACAATGCGGCCTTCACCCCATCTGACCTAAAGAACAGGCGCGGCCTCTAGCGCGGCAGCTCCTAACAGCCTCCCAGCTTCTTAGACAACCGGAGATAAGAATGCCGGCCCAACCATGCGTATGTCGCTCAGGAAGGAAAGAGAACTCCGTTATTGTCGCCGTCTGTCATGTGGAGCCCCAAAATGTCATGTGGTCACAGGGGGTTACCCCAAAAACAAGAGTGCCCTCTGGTGGCTTTTAGAGTAAACCGCATTTAATTGTCCACCCGGTTACACTTACATTAAAATAAATTCTGGATCCAGACGGTGATCCAGATCAGTCCCAAAATTTCATCATTTGTTCCTTGTCCCATTTCACACATTTCCTGAAAATTTCATCCAAATCTGTCCACGAGTTTGAGTTATTTTGAACACAAACAAACAAACAAACCAACACCGGCCATCATATAATCCCCTTGGCAGAGGTAATAAACATGGCTGACTAACCAAGCACATCAAACCACTGAGCTCTGCTCAGTCTAGTAAAACATTTTGGTCTCTTTAAAGAATTTAAGTTAACAGGTTGATTCAGTGAAGAATGTAACATTACAGTCAACTTCCAGCAGCTTACTGTGTTTCTCAGAACTCATTCTCATTGCTCCACTGCGTTAGTGGCAAAACCCAGATTATTAGCCATGTTTTCCCCCTTTTTGTCATGGAAACATAGACCTTAGTTGTAGGTTAGTTTGGCAGTTGGGTGACTAACTTGTTAGGCTGACGCTACAGAGAAGTCTAAAGTGTCTTTGTAAAACCAGATCCAGGACTTGTTGGTGTCCTTTCTGTCCTGTCTGTGCGCTGCAGTTTAGCGGAGCAGATGGAGCAGGCGTCTCTGGTCTACTTGGACCTGCTGGAGGGGAAAGACAAGCCAGTGGCTGGATCCACATGTGAGTATGACACATTTAGTTTTAACCCGTTTCAGTTTACAACAAGATGCCACATGTCATGGCGGGATGTTTGATTAAAAATACATTTTGAGAAATCTTGAATCTTTGTACTCTTTAACTCTCTGAACTCCCAAGTCATGATGTCTTTTTAAAAATTGACCAAAAAATTTATGTAACCTTTTATGAAAGCCATTTTTGCAACTTTCCAAGTGTCCTTGAACTACTCAAAGTATGCAAATCTAAGCTTAGAATCACTGTGTTGTACATGTCTCATTTTAAAAAACTGTTCAAAATAAACTTTATAAACTAGCCTCTGTAAAGAAAACAAAAACTTAACCGCTGCTTTGCACAACTGTGAAGCCATGAGTGACTAACTACGACCAACAGTGACACATTTGGGGAGCATTTAGCTGAGATGCAGACTGTTTTCACAGAATAGAAAGGAAACAAGTTAAAAATGTAAGCAGGAAAATGTCTGTAATATGTAGCACAGCCACTATCGGCCAGTTATTTTCCAGTATTAACACGTTGTAGGCACTGGGAGAAATGTTGTTTATATTGATTTTCCTCCAGTTTTCTTAAATAAACATTAAAGAAATCTAACTTTTTGTGATTTTGGTGTTTATGATTTGTATCATTCACTGGCAAGAAAAAATGTTTTGTTAAATGATGTGTCCTTAAATGTTTGATGGTTAAGATTTTATGACATCCTTGACTAGCTGTAAAATCCAGGCTCAGTGTGAAATGATTTTTTTTGCCGTTGCAGTTAAGCTGTTGAAAGAGGAGCTCACCATGTTGTTGAACTGCAAGTTCTTCAGTCTTCCACCTCCTCCCAGCAAGACTCCTGAGGGCTTACTGAGCTCAACCAGCCACAGCAGTAAGATCATGCTTATATTACCTATGGGATTAATGTGGGCAGTAATGCTGCCAGAAATTAGGTTTTTAATTACAGACGTTTTCCATATAAAGGCAAATACCTTTTTAATCGATTACTTTTTAGTTTGTACTGGGCCTTTTTCCAAAACATACAAGCATTTTTAGCTTTTGTGATATTTTCCAACTTTCTCTAAAGTCTCAAAATGAAATGTATATCCATATCTGTAACTCCAAGTAATTATAATTTCACTTGTTTAACTTGGGACATTCCTTCTGTGTGTACTTGGAATGCACAAATTTGTAAAAATGACAAAAACTCCCAGATGTGTGTATGAATGTGTTTTGTTCTGACGTATTGCTTATACTGAGAATGTTTCTAGTCTGTGTACATTCTGATAGCATACAGAAATGAACTGAAACCTGCCAGCCCAAGGGGTGATTGTAAAAATGCTTGCATCAATTGGGAAACGGCTGACTGTCATATCAGTTGCTAGCACACAGGACTGGCTGATGCACAGAACCACTGGTAGTTTAATTTCCTACTGTATACCTTGCCTCAAATGGTGACTTAAAAATTCATATATCTTTCTTTTTTGCTCCTGTCAGCTACAATAAAGTCAAAGCCAAATCAAGTTTCCAAGGAGGTAAGACCAGCGTTCACTTTGTTTTTCCAGCTCTGTTTCAGTATGTTTGTTTTGTGACTGTAAGCCCGTTCTAGGATCCACTGATGCTCTGTTGGTGATATGGCAGTTTCTCAACAGACTGTACCTGACTGACATGGAGACTCCTCCCACTAAGAGCTGGAAGGAGGATTTCCAGACCATGAGGGAGCGGGAGCCACCTGACTGTTGGGATATGGAGAGCCCAGACAGACGCTCATCGCTACAGACTGCAGTGCACAAACCGTGGAGAGGAGCTGCCACTTTCATCCCCAGAGTTGTCCCAGTCACCTCTAAGAAACAGTCTGCTGACTGCAAACAGGTGAGGTGTTGTCTAACCCCTCTTGGCCATGCAGGTGTAGGCAAATAATGGATAGCTTGAACATGTGGAGGGCTGCATGATGATCACAGTACTCCTGTTCAGTCGTTCACTCTCTCTATCCCTGCTCCTGAACTAACCCACAGTTATTTCTGTTCCACTAACAGCTGAAAACCTCACAAAACCTATTTTTTGGCCATAATACAATAATTCATTTGCCAGTTATGACAGAATGTCACACAGATGTCTAACAGAATAAAAGGATGACATTTTATATCCACAAGGTCGATTCTAGTTTTGCTACCGTCTTCAACTCTGTTTTTAAAGAAGCTTTCATCTCTTTAAATGGACAAAAACAAAAAGTAGCTCCACGCCCTGCTTTACTGCTGACCATCCTTCATCATTTTATTTCAGAAGCAAAGCATGGCATCTTGTACCAAAGACCCTTGTCACTAAGTTGCCTTCAGACAAATGAGGAATACAGTGTACAGCAGCAGTGAGTACACCCCTGTGCAATGTCACTTAAATATGAAATGATTCTAAATGGTATCACCTAGGATTTAATCCAAACTCTGTTATTGTGAAGTCTCAGTCAGATATTTTCAGTTTTACTGGCCTCTTTTGTCCATGTGGAGCCATGATGCAGACCTACAGGTGGACGCAGCCCATAGGTCCAAAGCTGAATCATGTTCATGCAGTTTGGTGTTAATGATCACAGGTTTTCTGACTTGTATGTCAGTGATCACAGATCTGTTAAATTTTGTTGCAGTGGCTTTCTATTTTAAGGCATGTATTTTTAATATAGTCCTTCTAAAGTATTCGTTTTTGATTGTTTATAAGATGAAATACTCTTCTTGTCGCACTGTAAATAATGTAATTATTAAGTGATTGTACAATTTAGAATCATCTGGCATTTAAATTATTTTGCACAGAGGTGTACACACTGTCAGAAAAGCTAAAACGGCAGCTACTGTATAGCTCACTGAGTTAGGGCGTTACCATGTAGGTGTTGGTCGCCAGTTCGAGTCCGGCTCATGACCCTTTGCTGCATGTCTCTCTCTACCTCCTTTTCACCCTGTCTCTCTCCATGTCATTAAAAATGGAAAAACTCCACCCAAAAATATGTAAAAAAAAACAAAAGCTAAAGCGAATTAAAGATGCTTTTTTCTTTTTTTTTCTTAAAGCCAACGTAAATTGTGAAAAATACTCAGATCTACCTCCAACAATTCTAGCTCTCCTCTACCTACCAGTGTTTTAATGACCTTAATCAGATCACAGATAGCTTTTTAACAATCCTTTTGTTCTGTCTTTTAATTTGAAAGTCTTACTGCTGGTGCCAGTGGTTGTGAGGAAGAACACAGGTCACTCTTCCTTAATTTTAGAACTGAAGTAAACCACTCCTTGGCTTATCTCCTGTTTCCAGTTGGATGGCAGCAGATGCCTCATGTGTTATTGATGTGCAGCAGATGATGACAAACTGAAACTATCTACTCTTAAAGATGGTAGCAAATCTGTATTCCATTATTTCTGTCTAATCTCAAAACTGTCTTTTCTTGTAAAAAATACTTGTCACTTCCCAGTGAACAGTTAAAATCCTTGTTATCTACTAATTCCATATTAAACTCCACTTTAGTTGAGCTATAGGCCTAAATTTTTTGACACAGTTGACCAGTTTCTGCTTTGACAGTGAGTTTCTTCTCTAGCTGCCTGTAGTTTCAGATATATTTCTGAAAGGTCACAGTGTGTCAGGACAAGGTTGTATTCAGTCCTCTTACAAAATGAGTTCCTCAAGATTCTGTCCTTGCATCAGTTTTATTTCTCATCTATACAAACAATATTAAATCACCCAAAATAACCACATTCAGCAGCACCAAAAAACTATAAATACACTCAAAACAGAGTCAGATTTCCATTTTTCCAGTGGTCTTTGAACTAAGCCCTAACTTGGGCCTTCCAGTATTTGGATGAAGGGGCTTCTAAAAATTAGGATGTGCCAGATGTAGTAACGGCAGCTGTTATTTCAATGTCGGCTACATATTTAATCTACATGAAGTCAAATACAGGATCGGAGGTCTCCTGAAATACTAACGTACGTTTCTTGATATCTGTTCCCACTCAGATTGTCAGCAAGATAGTTGCAGTGTTATCTGACATTTAAGATCACTGTTTACTGATGCAGAAGCTGGTCTGAATACTAGGTCAGTGATACTGTAATACACCAGAGTGACCTCACTGAGGGAGGGTGATAGGGGTCTGTTTATGACTTAAACTGGAACAACTGTGCTGATTGTTTGATGTTGGTCTTCTTGGCTCAGATGATTAATGCCATGATATTTTCCTCAGAGAAAAGAGAGGAAAGCCAAAGGGGAGCAAAATGCCAAGTCGGTGAGTACAGAAATGGTTCCCAGTAGAGATGTCCATACGCTGTCTGTATACTCTGAACTATTTGCACTCTTTCCTCTCATGATTTCTGACAGGCAGTTCACATGGATATGCCTGTGGAGATTTTCAACTCCCCGTCTGCCTTTCCCAAAGACCCCATTCTGAGGAAGCAGCACCTTGAGGACCTCATGACCAAGATCCATGGCTCATTCAGTTTCATGCAGGTGGACTTTGGCTGTCTCTAAGCCCATGTACATTAACTGCCACCTGTACAAGGTGGTGACAGGGTTTCTCAGGCTGTCGTCAACCAAAGAAAATCTTTGTTGATTGAAGTCCTACTTACTCTTTAACCAGTCAGTTGGTTAATCAACTACATGGGCAGTGGTGACATGGTGAATGAGTTTAATGTAGCAGTCTGGAAGAGGCTGAACAAGTTCAAAGTTGTTAAAGCGTCAGAGTTGTTACAAGTCGTTTTTTCCTCTTATTGCCAAAATTCATGGGTTTATTCTGGAAAGCTGTTGATGTAGAGCTTTTCTCCTGACGGTGACACTGATGATCAGTTTGAGTATTTGGTCTGCTTTGCCAGTCATGGCTGTGGAAGAGTTTAAAAAGTTTCTGTCCTGTTCAGGACTCTCTTCTAGATGGTGAAAGCTCCCCAACTAATGGCCACCCCAGACTGAAGAGAAGGCCGTCTGGATCTCCCTCTCCTCTGGGTAACTTGGAACAAATCCTCAAACTCTGTAACATGGCACAACGATCCCAACTTCAGATGTAGACTAGGTTTTTCCCGAGCTTCTTCATCCCTGGATTTATTTTGATAAATTCTCATAGAAATAGAGGGGCAAAAGTAAGGGGATGTTGAATTTGGGTTTGTTTTGTCAAAATGTTTTACAATGTTGAAAACTAATTGTGATGCTTAAATTCTGTACTGGTCAAGTCAAAGCTGCCGTGTGGGAATTTTGGTCATTAGTGGTGCAATAGTGCAATGTTTCAAGCTTTTCATCTGATCAGTGGGTGATGGCAGCAAGAAACAAAGACCACTTGCTTTGCAAAAAAAATGTAGATATATAAAGACATTTAGTGTTTAGACCTCAGAATTTTCTGTGTAAGTATTAATAATGATAATGATCTAACCTTTATTGATCCCCTTGGGGAAATTCCTTCTGTTTTTGACCCATCCTATTCATAGTTAACCTTAACTATACACACTAGGAGCAGTGGGCTGCCGCGGTGCAGCGCCCGGAGAGCAGTCAGGGGTTAAGGGCCTTGCTCAGGGGCCCACAGTGGTGGTGACTGGGACAAGTGGTCGCTTTCACTTTCCCACCTCAACTTCTTGCCAGTCCAGGGACTTGAACGGGCAAGAGGTTGAGGTGGGAAAAGTGAGAGTGACCGCTGGGGAAACTGGGAACGCTTGTGGAAGATTGCTGTGTTTATTACAACTTTCGCACCATGTGCTATCTCACCTTCCAAACCCAGCTCTAATTTCAAGAGCTGCTCCACACATAAATGCTCTCTCTGTCCTTCTCTGTAAAAAATAGCTTTGAATGGTTGGCTGTTACTGATGAAAGGTAACTAATCAGATAGTGCGGTGGGCAGGACGTTGCTGGATACCACAGAGTGTCTGCAGAGAGATGGCAGCAGCATCAAAATAGACTTGGCCTATTTAATTTATTTGGTTATAATCAGTCAAAACATGACAATGCCAATTATCAGAAAATGCAGTTTAGCCTTGGGATAGGGAACGATGACCCCAAAGGCCAACTCATGGTTTCAGCAGCAGTAAGGATGCATGTGGGTCCATGCAAGGTAAATTTTGCACACATCTACGAGATCCTGAACAGGCTCTGCATGCAGCTCAAAATTTGAAACTGTGCACACTTCACATTTCATTTTGTGCCCATGTACACTTCATGGTGACTTAACTGTACTTGTTAATCTTAGGCCTATTATTGTTAAGAAGTTACAGTTCTTTTAATATTAACCGGACACCAAATGTGCCTCCAGTGGTGCTCATCAGTACAGTCATGGCATCAAACTCACCCTTATGTTGGACTTAAAAAGTTATAATTGGCCCAGTGAGGGCAAAGTTTGGTGAAAATCTATTGGGTGTAAAAATAAGGTCTGATTAGTCTGGTTTCTAGGCTAACATACCACCGCAGCTGGGGTTAGACTAGACTGCAGGCACGTCAGCTTCTGAGGACTCAGCAGTGTGGTTTAAGAGACCAGGTGACTTTTGCGACCAATAAGGCTTAAACTTTCAATTCAGTCTGCAGCTAAGCTAGAGACAGACCAACAAGAAACCTCCATGCAGTACTGGGTATGCACCATGAATGTACTCAAGCAGTTAAACTGATGTGAAAATTTGACCTGCGTTCAATCTTAACACTTGTGTGTTATCTTACTAAAAATGTACTGCTCAGATTTTGGAGTGCAGTTTCTTAACCAATCTTATGTTTTTCCTTCCAATCAGCACCGACTGGTTTGAGAAGCCCTTCTGATGTCCTGCCCAAAACGATGCATGTGAGCTGACGTTTCTTTCTTTTCTTTGAGTCAAGTGTAGGGTAAAGTGAAAATCACTTGGGCTTCATCTTTATTTCCCTCCTTTAGTCCACCCCACTGCCTGCCAGGCTTAGGGAGTGCAAAGCCAGTCTAAACAATGGGGATCCGTGCCTGGAGACCTGTGACCAGGAGCTCTCCTCAAAGGACCTACCTCATGTAAGACACAGTACCTGGCTGAGCAGATACAACACAGTGCTATGCCCTGCATTTCTAGGTGGCTGTTAAAGTGGTCGTGTGTCTGCAGGAGCCACTGCAGCTGCCTGAAAGAAAGACGTTTCCCTCACCGCCACTGTACCGCAGGGACTCGACCATCTCTGTCAGTCTGGAGGAGAAGAGCAGTCCTCAGGTAGATGGGCTTTCTTCAGCATGTCGACTGATGAAGCACATCAGTAACTATGAAGGTTTGCTAGGATGCTTTTCTTGTGCTACCTTTAACCTTCCCCAGACGCCAGTAAATGATTCAGGGAAGCAGTCCCCCTCTAATGGGTTGGCATCTTGCACCTCCACCCCGCCTCAGGGACAGAGTTTCTCTACACCTCCAACCAGGCGAACTCTCACCTCCACACAGTTTCAGAACATCCAGTCAGTAAGTTTTACCAAACCTGGCTTTCATTACTTCAAGGCTCAAAAGTCTCAGTCTGTGGTTCATCCTCTAGATATTAGTTCTGCCTGTCTTGGATTGTGTTCAGATCTGATATGCAAGAGTTATTATCTCGGTTGTACCCACATTAGGAGTAAATCTAAGTATACAAAGTGGTAGGAGCTGGTAGAACAGGTTTCAGTGCTTGGGAATGTAGAAACCTACATTTTTCTCATTAAGTAAGAAATACACCAGATAGTAACACCGTCTTGTGGTGTAGCTTGGTTGGCTTGTGAAAGAACTAGGATGTTTGCTTTTCAGTGGTATTTGTGAGACTGCAGGCTTGGTTCCGGGTATGAATTCACCTGAATTAGCCTCATTTTTGCATCCGTTTTGAATTTCCTGGACTAAATGTAAAACAGGGTTACTTCAGGCCAGAGGGTGCAGTAAGGCACCAGTGTTTGGTAATGGCTAAAACCTGCACAACAAATAACAGGTTTTGATAATACATGGACGACTCAGTCGAATTTCATCCTTGTTGAAATGCTTGTTGGTTGTTTTTGCACTTGGCTCTTTAAAAAATGGGTTCTGAATGCTCCTAGTCATAGCAGGATCACCTACGGAGCTTCTTACCTCATGACAAACCTCCCAAACATAGTTATTGTCCTAATCAGCACAGATGTGGTGAGGATTGAATATTAAATGGGCACTGTAGTAGTTGTGCAAGTGTCACTTAACCAACAGACCAAATCATATGTGAGTGCAGAAGCATGATTAAATGACACATGGACACACTGTATTTGCAAACGTGAGCTGAAATCTGGCTAGACTAAACCTGGAGAGGGTCTAAGCCTGTTTATCTGGATCTAAATGGGGCACAGTTTCTCCACTTTGATGTCTATTTTCTACTTTTTGTAGGCCTTTAAGGCGAATGCCTCCGTACCCCAGAATGGGGAATCGACCTACAAACCGGACCCTGCGGCTTTTTCCGAGCCCATGTACAGTACTGCCAGTACCCAAACACCACCTGAGTTTGCTCCCTCGGATGATGAGCTGCAACCAGGTATGTAGATGAGACGTGTGTGTCCCTTAACTCTCAGCTCTCATGGGGGCGAATGGTCAACAGCCAATACATTCTTGCTCTATGATCTCTCTAGTGTACCAGTCAGATTACTCATTGGGTAATGGTGGACAGATCTTCCTGTCCCCTGGCCAATCAGGTGGAAGTGGGAGTCGACCCAGCCAGTCGTACAACACCAGAGGATCTGTCAGAGGTATGGCACGTGGTGGCAGGGGACTGGCACAAACCTTTCGCTCTTCTGGTTGGCACCGAGGTATCTATCCTCAAGTTTCTTTTTACTCTTTCAGCACTTCCGCATTACTCACCTACTTTTTACTAGACATCTGTTCAGCATGAGGTGTGGGGTCGTCTTGGCTAAACACACGATTTAAAACAGATCATGTTGAGGTTTTTCTGAAACCGATTTCTGCTCCCCAGGAGGATCTTACACCCCCTTTGCTCATCTCAGGGACTCTGGCCTTCTACCTTATTCTGCTAGAGTAAGTCAATTCCTATTCATTGTTTTTTTTCAGTCCAGGCCCTTGTCGGATATCACAGCCTTCATGTACTGCAAATTTGACACAGATGAATGCTGCTATTAGCCAGTAAGACATTAGCATTAGTTTAAGTACATGAATAACTTAAGAGAAGTGAATGCTGTTCAAGTAGGCAGCCCAGTTGTTTGGAGCAGTTTAAAGATGGCTACAGGAAGGGTCATGACTCTCCTGATTTACTTGTTAATTCTTAATCTGTTAAATTATTTGGCAACTCAGTCCACAAATATCAACTCCCCACTCTTTCAGTTTATGGCAGCATTGTTCTCTGTGGCTACAGCTGTCAAAACCTTGACTACACAGATGATCACCAATTAAAAGAAGTCAAAAGTGTTTGCAAGAGTATGCAGGAGGGTTAATACTGTCCCCTGACTTTATTGTAGTGATCCTGCTGAGTAGAGCAGAGTGGGAATCATGGTTGAAATGCATGATCCAGGGAAATGCTAGTATGCAGCCGTGTTGTGTCTGCATGTGTTTTTATAGCCCCTTGTCTTTTCTCAGGACTCAGGATACCAACACAGCTACAGACGTGGAGGAGGAAGACATAACTCCAGTGGTAAGAACACAAGCAGATTTTTGGTGCAAAAAGTGGAGCAGGCGCTTCAGCTCTTTACTGCATGTTTCCTTTCAACAGTATTCAAGTTTTTGCAACATTTGAATAAGAGTAACAAAAACAGAAAATAAAATTTCCAAAATATTCTTTAAAATGTAGACAAAATTCTTGAATATTTTAATTATTCCAAGAAAATAAAATAAAAAATACAGTCGAATTTCTAAAATATTCCCCAAAATGTCTTCAAAATATTTGAATTATTCCAAGAAAATTCAAAAATTGCCCACATTGTTTTTATCACTCTGAATGTCTCACTAAAAGTTTTAGAAAATCATTGAATCAATAAAAAAATGTCCAAACATTTAAATTAAAATTGAGGATATTTTTCATGAAATTCCAGACAAAATTTGACATAAAGTCTTGACAAATTTCACTAATATTTTCAAGATAATTGAGATAATTTGCTTTTATCAAGTCAAAATGTAATACCCTCATACGAGCACGCAGGGTCTCAGGAGGTTAAATTATTTTGAGATCTTGTTGAATTAACTTTCCAGGCCATAAGCTTTCACAACAGTTTTCCTGAAGTCCTTTCGATCTTGACATGATGACAGCAAATACTTCAGTAGCAAAGAAAACAGCAGATCTGTAACATCACAGGTTTAAATACGACTGGTTAAACCTGAGATTTGAATCCTTGGCATCTGATGTGGAGCCCCTGATTCTAGTGTGATGGAGCTGAAGGTGCGATTAAAAAACAATGACATTTGACTTTTCTGGGTTTTTTTTTGTTCATTTAAATTGTGAAATGTCAATTTTACGTTATTACTTTGAGTAGATCACCTTCATCTGTAGGCTTTGTTTAAAGAAGATCACATGTTTGCTTGTTCAGATATCTTGGTGAGTTTCCAGGAGATGTACTTGCTATTTTAACATATTTGTTGCTGTTAAGACGTGCTCTCTGGACTATTTGATAAATCAAACTTTTTTGGATTCATTTGAAATGGCCACACAGAAAAGTTGAATATGGGAATCCTGCTGCACATTGAAGGAGTTTTAGTTAGTTGTACAGATAAAAAGTACAACAAGTAGCTGTGTAACTAGTGAGGGGAAAATACATCATAATGTGAGGTGTGTGTGAATGTCGGACCACTGGTTTAGGAAAGTTGCAGCTAACGATAGACATGGACAGCCCATGGAAATGTGTCGAGGGAGGGGGGGTTTCAAATGTTTTCTGACATGCAGGCCATAGATCCAGCTTAAAGGGTCCCCATGTTGCTGTTGTAAAGTTGCTGTGTTCAGATCTGCCCAGATGGGTCGTACCAATGAGGAAAATGAACAAGAGATTGATTCTTCCAGACTAAACAATGCAACACTTCTTGTGCACCAGAGTCCTGAAATTGCTTGCATTGCTCCTTACACTGTGTAACTTTCCCGTCTTGCAGCAGCCTGGAGCGACTCTTCCCAGGTGAGCAGTCCAGACCGGGATGGAGCCTTCACAGTAGTGGACTCGGGTCATGGAGATTCACTGTCAGTCTCCACCGTGGAGGTTCCACTCACTCCCCATGGCCACCACCACAACACCGCCCTGCTGCCCATGCAACTCTACCCACTCTCCCAGCCGCTGCGAGTGGCCTTCACCGCCTCTCGCACTGCCAACTTCGCTCCAGGCAACCTTGACCAGCCCATTGTGTTTGACCAGATGCACAGCAACCTAGGGGAGATGTACGACACCCACATTGGCCGCTTCACCTGCCCTGTGAATGGAACCTACATCTTCATCTTCCACATTCTGAAGCTCGCCATCAACGTGCCGCTCTACATTAACCTCATGCGCAACGAGGAGGTGATGGTGTCGGCGTATGCCAACGATGGAGCCCCAGATCACGAGACGGCCAGCAACCATGCAATCCTGCCTCTCTTCCAGGGAGACCAGGTGTGGCTCAGGCTGCATCGTGGTGCCATCTATGGCAGCACTTGGAAGTACAGCACCTTCTCTGGCTTCCTGCTGTACCAGGACTGAGCTGCTGCTGGCCAAACAGCCCTCTGCTCCCAGCGTGTGGACTGTTTGCTTTGCACTAAAGGGTGACAAATCCAACATTTCAAAATTGTGGTCCGACTTCATTCACCATTAAGCCCTTCCATAACATGAGGTGTGTCAGTGGCCAAGTGGTATGATCTGTATCTACATTTGAAATGGGGGGGGTCATGATTACTTGACAAAAAACGCATACTTGATTCCCCTTCCATGTGTAGTTCACAGTAGTGGTCCTCCCTGTGACTATATTACTCATACAAGTGGGCCTTGAAGTCCTGTCATCTTGCTGTAAATCATCACCCATTCAGCCCACAGGTCTGATTTCAGTGAGAACTCTGATGCAGTGTTATGAACATGTGCCTTTTTGTTTTCTGAATGGCTTTTGGATGACTGACATAGCCGGCTAATGAACCGAATGAATGGCTGACCTATCAGGTGAATTATAACCGACTCTACTAGCAGCACCTTGCTTGACGTTGGGCTCCTATGCATTCAGCTGAGATGGGAAGATTGTGTTCTTGGTGGTGGGTGTGGTGTCGAACACTTTATGCCAAACTGTTGCACTAACGGCCCACTGTGGAGTGATGGAAGTGGTCACTTGATGTGGCTAAATAAAAGATGAGCAGTGAAGTTTGGGTTTCTTTCTCTTGAATGCCCTCTTTCTTTACACTTACAGAAACAAAGTACACACAACACTCACTGCAGACTACTTAGTGTGTTGACCGTTTAGTAGAAAATAGTACATGTTGATCTATTCACTACTCGACACTTTACTGAAGAGATGCTGAATTTTAAATCTTGTGTGCATCACAGTTAATGTCATTCATCTACAAACCCCTAAACAAACTAATATACTAGGTACTTACCGTTATGTAGAATTAAAAACTAAGAGTTTAGATGGGCTACAAAATTCAATACCGCTTTCATTACTGAGATTATTTTTTATGCGATACTTCATATGTCCACCTTTTATTTCTGATGACGGACTCAATCCCCCTCACTGTGAGGGATATGAGTGTTACACAAATCTCTGGAGAGATACTCCGCCATTCTTCAGATTACTTTTTTCAGCTGTTCATTGCTGGAAGGATTGTGCTGCTCTACCTTTCTGTTTAAAGTACCCCAAAGGTGTTCTGCTGGATTCAAGTCTGTGACATACTTGGCTATGTCTTCAGAAACCATTGTTGATTTGGGAAGTGTGCTTTGGATCATTTTTGTACTGGATTATTCCCCTTTTGCTTCTACAGATTGATAGTTCTCTTATCAGCCAGTACTTTGGTACTTCAACGCACATTCATGGTGCCATCTATGAATGTCGTCTCCCCAACACCTTTTGCACTAATGCAGTCCTAATTGGATCCATTCCAAACATTCTGGACCCCATTTGAGCCAAATATATTATCTTGGTCTAAACTCACCAATCGATGTGCTCCCGGTATCCATCAGCTTTCATTTTATGTTCCTTAGCAGAGTTTCATTTTCTAGTTTTGTACCGAACAAGGAAGGAACTTTTCCTTGCACACCATCCATACAGACTGATGTGCACCCAGTCTGAACTGTCACAGAAACCCAGGTTTCCATTGAGAACCTCTGTGTCAGGACTGAAGCATTGCCTTCTGGTTTTAACGGCTAGACTGTACAGGTAGCACACGGTCGCAAGTCATTTTTGGTCACATCTATCTGAGTGAACTGCAGCCTCCTAACAGCATCTAGCACAGCCTGCTTTTGAGGCATTTAGGGAACAACGGTAAATTACAGTTGTGTATTGCTACGCAAGATGTTCAGCAAGTGAGGTGGTTTGCCTGCGCTCAGTTTAAAGGAGTGATATTGATGTTTTGTATATATCAAGTCACTGTCTATCTTTACGTCAATGCAAAACTGTGATATGCAGATTAAGACAACTATTCATCAGCGTTATGTACTACAGAATAGACTGAAAAAAAAGCTGTGGGGAGCTGCAACCAAATCATGTCTTGATGTGTGCGTGTTCTGAAATGCACTTAGAATGAACCCTTTCCTCTTGATTTGCCGTTGACATTTTAAAGATACATAGCTATTTGCAGCTTATTGAAGAGGTTCCAGATGCATTATATGGTTATTCTTTGTTGGTATGATGCAAATATTTCTCAGTATATGTCGAATATTTGTCAGATACATTTCTCTTGCGTTATTCTTCCTATAAGTAAGACTATAGAAGCTTAACAATGAGGTTTCATCAAATATTACCATGAGAGTCCCGGATGTACTTTCAGTCTTGACTTTGTTAGATAGAGAACTTGGAACAAATAATCCAGACCAGGCTTCTTTTTTTGCTATTATTTATGGTTTCCACAGGATATAAAAGAAGCCAGCTTGAGAACAGTTTGTGGTGGACACTTTACCATGAGAAGAATAACAGCAACCCACTGGATCATCAGTTCCTCAGATGCTGGGAGGGCATGGACACTGTTGTGTTCACTCTTGGAGCCACTGGCAGAACTCTGGTGTGCTTTGCTCGTGGCTGAGACACTTTAGAGTTAGTAGAAACGGCTCTAGATGATAAATAAACCAGTCAGAGGGTGGGAGGGGTAGACAGTCTGAGCTGGATGAGTGCTGGTTTGAGGTGGTATTTCGCACTGAGGTCAAATTTGAACTTGTTCATGAAGCTGGGAGGATGTCTAGATGAGGAGGGGACTTAAGGGATGGCGGGAGTAAACGTCTTCAAATCTTAACAGCTTTTATTTTACACCTCTAAGCAGAGCTGCCAACTCTCACGCATTGGCCGTGAGACTCACGCATTTGATTGGCTTCACACGCTCTCACGCCACACCTCCGATTTCTCACGCTGAACTACACATCAAGATTAAAAACGGTTCTGAATGTATCTGACAGCTCAGTTTATCTGTGATCTAATCAGTTGAGCCTGAAAAAACACTCGTGATCTATTAGTTATGCCTGCAGAGTGAGGGCTACAATATAGAACTGTCTCTGGTTGACCAATACATCCCTGTGCTGAGCTCGTGCAAAGCGTATGGCGCGAAGATCATCCATCCTCTGACGTCTGAAACCGCTCGCGCTCTCGATACTTAGACAGTTCGGTTACGATCAGTTGCATCATCCTGGACTGAGCGGCAAGAGAGGTGTCCGGTCGTGGTGGATTTCCCCTTTTTCAGGTATGTAATTATGAGTATTTATGTCCATAAGCTTTAAATAGCATCTGCTGATTACTTGTGTATATTGTGAAAGGCATTTAAAGCGTTTCGTGAACACAGCTTTGAGATTTAAATGTTTAATATTATATTACTGCAGCAGCTAGCTTAACGTTGTCCACCCAGCTAGCGGAACGGGTGACCAGATGTCCCCGATTTTTGAGGACAGTCCTCGTCTTGGGTGACCTGTCCCCGGTTAACGCTGTCCCTGATTTTGATATTGAATGCGGGAAATTGCAGATGTGGCGTCCTGTGCGCACAAACCATGGAGCTGTGCGCATTCGGCGCTTGTTTTCTCGTGCTGTCCGAGGCCCACAGCTCCATGGACCTGCTTCTCCCGCCGGTGTTGTGTCTCCCGCTAGTTCCCTCTCGGGCTGTGTCTCTCCTACTGCTGTCCACGGAGCTCTGCCCCGTTTGGACAAGAAAAGAAGCCCGTTTTTGGAAAGGTCACCTCTGAGATGTAGAGTGTATATTTAGGAGAGAAACACGTTTCAGAACAGAACAGAAATATCCTGTGATTTTCAGCCTTCTATTTAATAGTAATATTTGTTGCCAGGTTGGGTCAGCCCTTTAATATGACTAAAGCAAGAGACAAATCTTTTATATTGTTTATTAAAACGACATTGATCTTATATGATTTATGTCTAAGTATATAATTCTAAAGGACAGCTTCATGGTTGCTTACCTGTTCCATTGGATTCTTACATATTAAAGAAAAAATTAGGAGGATTGCTGAGGAATTTTAAATTTTTTTTTACCTGTAATATTAAAGGGTTAACCTGTTTAAGAGACAGTAACTGGTGCACTGGTGTAGATTTATTAAATCAATATGACTACTTGAATCCTTTGCATGATTGTGTCTTAATAGACAAAATTAACTATGTATCAACCTATACTTACCTCTTAAAAGAGAAAAAGAAGAAAAAAAACATAACACTTGAGAGCTTATTTTGACTGTGTTCTTGGTTCATTCCTCACAGGTGACAGGAGTCAAACTGTTCCAGAGGCTTGCCAAAATTGCAAAGCTCGTCCTGGTGCTGCCCCACTCCAATGCTGATGCAGAGCGGGTCTTTTCAGTGGTGGGCCTTAACAAGACCAAGACCAGGAACAGCTTGGCCCTAGATGGAACTCTGTCTTCAATAATGACAATTAAGATGGCTGGCCTCGAGCCCTGCTTTAAGTGGGAGCCCTCTGCAGAAATCATCAAGGCCTCAAAAAAGGCCACAAGCCAGTACAACCAGGCACACAAATCATAAGCACCATGAAAGCACCATAACTGTTATGGTCTATGTTGTATGTTATTGCTTCCCTCTTGTTACCTGTTACCTGAGTTGATTGTACATATCAGATCATCTGCGTTCTATCTCCAGTTGTCCCTGCTGTTGTAACCCTGTGTTTCATGCCCACATACCTGGTATTCATGTATACTGTTCCTGTGTTTCTTAGTCTCTTGTGTTAAACTTTATTATTTTTGTCTGTTGCACTTTTTGCTTTTCTGAGACTTAGGCTCGTTGATCCTTTTTATTGGTACTTTGTTTCTGTTGCACTTTGAAAAGCTACTTATTTACATTTTAATATACATTTATAAATACAATTTGTTACTTCTGATTGCTATATGGTATGATTAAAACTGCACAAAATGAGACGATTTGTGTCTTATGTCTTCCTGCCGTGTATGGGGCAAAATTTTGGTTGGCTCCACCAAATCTCACTCCAAGGTTTTTTGAAAAGTTGGCAGCCCTGTCTAAGTTTATTAGAACCATCAAACACAATAGAAGGGCCTCTCATTATACGGGCCCTTTAAGGCTACTTCAAACCACCAGGCACAGCTCCAGCGCCTGGAGGCGGCAGCACACTTCTTCACATCCTACCGCGGGAACGGCGAAGAAGAGGAGAACCGTAAAGTGTGTGTTTACTTAGCTTTACGCCCACCGACGGCTGGTTGCCGGTAAAACGGGGCAGGGCCGCCGTTCTCCGTCAAGGTGCAGGAGTTTGACGGAAACAACAACGACCGTCCCTTCAAGTTAAAATTTCCGCAGCTGTTCCGCACTGCTTCTTAGCGGGTTTCCGCTAACGGGCCTCTTATTTTGAAAGTAATGGCCGGCAGCAGTTCCTGTAACTCCCGGAGATTTTTTTCGTGCTCGGGCCACAGTGAAAGCAGAACCAGGACGTCGGGCCGAATTTGGGCCAGAAACGTTAGCTGACGCACTGTGAATGTGAGAAGAAAACAGCGAAGGAACCGTGGAACGAAACACACATGGATCCCAACCGGATAATCCAGGCTCTGAAGGGAACCATCGACCCGAACCTGAGGATAGCAGCGGAGAATGAACTCAATCAGGTGGGAGAGCTAAAGTTGTTTTTCGTTTGTTTGTTTTGGTCAGAGGGGGGGGCACCGTGGACCCGGTTGGCCCGGTGGGGATGCCGGTGTTAGTGGAGGAGGGCAGGCCGTGCTGTGGTGATGGCGGCCTGGTGGATGTTTAGCCCGGTTAGTGTAGTTAGTGTGAGGCCTGATCAGCAGTCTGTCCCCCCACTGACTCTGCAGCTCCGAACAATAGGAGGCAGATCTGACAGCCATCTGCAGCAGGGACCCAAACTTTCCCCTGTCAACACAATAGCACACTACAAAGCTGTGCTGCTGGGCTGCAGTGGGATTATGTAACCAAACAATCAGTGTAAGCTAAATAAAGAACAATCATGGCCCTTAAACAGACTGATTAATAGATCTAAATGAACATCTGCAGCATAACTGGTCGAGCCCTGGTGTCCTCTGAGGCCTTTACTGACCTGCTGTGAGTGATCATGGATCTAAAATGCACAGATTTGTATGATGTCCTTATTAACATCATTCAAATGCTCTTTTGTGATTTATTGTATTTTATGATCGCATGCAGATCAGTGGTGGAAAACACAGTTTAATGGGGTTGACCATGCTGACAGAGTTACTCACCCTGGAGGGACACCATACCTCTTTGATTTTATTTCCAGTAAATCACAGCCAACTAGTATTAATTATAGTTATTTTGGTAACCTGCTCTTATTGTTTGTGTGTTCAGGAAAGACTGCCGTGTATATGTAGAAGTACATATACATTGTTGTTAAAGTCTCATCTTTTTAATTGCTGATAAAGATCATTACATGTTTGACACTGACAGCAGAAGTGTCCCTGTGCTGCTCAGGACACCCACCCACATCCCACTGTGTCCATCCAACCTTTAGTTTCTTCCTTATGGCTCCAGGTTCTGGATCAGTCTTGCACTCTTCAGTAGTTCATCCCGACAGTCTCTAAGAGTCTGCACGAGAGCTTCAGCTAAACCCACAGCTACACCTAAATCGCACACACTTGAAGTAACAAAGCATGTACAAACAGATATTTAACAGATGCTTTTTTATTGCGTCTGGAAACTCTTCAGAGATAATAATGCAAAGTCTTTAAAATTGCTACAGAATCGGTGTCAACATTTTCTGGTTGGTTGCATAAACGCATGTGCAAACAGCAGAGAAAGGGTTCTGCCGGAAATGCATCTGCAAGAAAAACAGTGTGTAACTGTGGTTGTATGAGTTTGTGTGTAGCCCTCTAATCGGCTTTACTACTGGTTGTGTGGATGGACTCAGTGGTGGCACATCTCTTGACTCCACTACTGGCTCAGATACATGTTTTAAGTTGTGCACTTGTAAACATTTGTAATGATTTTATGAACTGTCAGGGCGCCCTCAGGTCTTGAAAAGTTTTAAAAGACTTTGAATGTAGGTCCCTCCCGAAAAAGGCCTTTAAAGGTAATACAAATTCTTAAGTCTGCACTATTTTGTTCTGCCTGCTGACAGTCAGAGTAGTCGTTATTGACTCTTATTTGTACTGGTTGCATGGATCTAGGCTCCACCATCTCTCACACAGAGGCATTAAACACTTTGCAGGTCTTTTAGGTTGTTATAGTTCAGTTTAGGACAGGTTCATGTTGGTAGTCTGACTTTCTCAGTCCATTCTGTAGAACATAATGGTCCGGCTGCGTCACATTATTCTTCTGCTGCAGGGGACAAATGCTTTGGTTTGTTTGTATTTCTTTACATTTCAGTTTGTTCAAATAGTTGCACATTAATCTGAACAAAAAGTTCAAACTGTCCCTCTTTGTTTCAGTCCTACAAGATCATCAACTTCGCCCCCACCCTGCTTCAGATCATCGTGTCAGAGCAGGTGGAGTTTCCTGTTCGCCAGGCAGGTAAGATGCTGACCAGCTGTAGTCGTTGTGTTTTATTTTGTTTACAACTTCAGCAGATCTAGAGATGATTCTGACCTGATCTTGGCTCAGGTCTGTGATGACATTTTATTACAGGAACCTTTACATAGAAATCTGTCATCTGTGTCTGACCAAAGGTATGTGAGGTCATTCTGGAGGATTTTGACCTGGGGCCCAAGTTCAGCTGGGTGCTACATCTGCTCAGTCTGATTGGGTCGTGTAGGGTCTTGTTCTACAACTGCAGGTCTGGGTGTGTGTTAGTTAGTGTGTCCAAAACCTGCGTTGATCTGAAGGGACCTGAGTGCTGCCATCTCTGAGCACATGATACTTTACCACCATCGCTGGAGAAAACGCTGTGTTTGAGATTAAAAAGGGCTTTTTAGCTAAGTTGTCTTTGAGCCATATAAATGGATTTGTTTGGTTCAGTTATTTGCATATCATTGATCTTTATTTGGTTTGGTATATTTTACTACTTCAAAGCTGGGGGTGGCAGTACTTTTTTGGCACCACTGGTCAAAAATTCTATACTAACCTTTTAGTATGTTGTGATTCTAGTTGTCTGAAAGGAAACTAGAGTTCTGCACCTCCACCTGGCTCTGTTTTTAAGCTTTTTGAAAGTCTAGCTAATGATTGGAGACTCCAGCCAATCACAGGGCTTTTCTCTCAGAGCAAGTGAAAGAGTATGAAGAGCTACAGAGTGAGCTTTAAGGGAAGGATGCGGCGGCACAATAGGCTGAACAGAGGACCCGTTTTCAGAAGAATGGGGCTTGAGTCCTGTGGAAAGCCAACAATGAGTGCTGACGTCTGGCTTGATTACATTTGTATGATTAGAGTGCAGGCTCATCTGGTGAGAGGTGCTCAGGACAGAGAGGCAGGCTATGTCAAAAATCAGTTTTATGTTTTATGATTTTATTTGTTTACATTTCACACACTGTGGGGAAACAAACATTCAAAGCTTTATTTATTTTCTTATAACTAACCCCAGCCTGTATATCTATTTTTGAGCATCAGTTTAATCATGAGCTGCTGCCTCATTACAGGTTGTGTCTAATGCAAATCCACAGTAAAAGTATGTGAGGCCATGTCTCATTAACTCTCCTGCTCTGTCTGTGGCTCCCAGCTCCAAATTCAGTGGTTCCTAGTTTCAACCTTATAAATATCTCACAAATATATAGTTTCATGTTAATTTTTTTTTTTAAAGTTCAGTAACTTCCTGCAACAGCTGGATGCTGTAGGTCTTAACAAACATTATTCAAGCCGGAGGAAATGTGCATTTGTTTGGGGCAGCTTCCAGTGATGGATTAATTTAATCCACATTTGGTGATGTAGGGAATATTTTAGGTAGCAAAATGGTGCATGTAGGATTTAGTCAAACTAAACTGCAGGTGTACAATATATCAGGCTTTAGTAAACACGCTTCATTTGGTGGTTTGGATCTGTGCATTGGATTCATTGACAATAGGAAAATCTGGAATATCAACAGACTGATCCTTTAAATCTAGTCTCTGGTATTGATCAAATAAGTGAATACAATGTAGAATCATATGATCTGTGTGTGTGTGTGTGTGTGTGTGTGTGTAGCGGCCATCTACCTTAAGAACATGGTAAGTCAGTACTGGCAGGACAGGGAGCCGTCTGTGGGTGAGGTCGTCTTTCCCTTCAACATCCACGAAAATGACCGGCAGCAGATCAGAGACCACATCGTGGAGGGGATCATCCGCTGTCCAGAGTCCATACGGTACACACACATGCACACACACACACACACACACACACACACACACACACACACACACACACACACACACACACACACACACACACACAGTGTCACTCAGGTTTGAACATCTAAAGGGGGAGTTAAAGCTTTAAAACCTCCCAGTGTGTTCCTGAATGATGTGGTGACAGGTTCTTAGTTCTTCTTTCTGTCTGTAGCGCTCAGCTGACCATGTGTCTGCGAGCCATCATCAAGCATGACTTCCCCGGCCGCTGGACCGCCATCGTGGACAAGATTGGCATGTACCTGCAGTCTCAGAACAGTGGCAGCTGGTACGGCAGCCTGCTGGCTCTCTACCAGCTGGTCAAAACATACGAGTAAGTAGCCTCTTCACGTTTGTGGTCCACCTCACTGCTCTGAGCATCCCTCCTGGGGAGCTATCTCCCTCACATCAGGACTACGGGTTGTATAGGAGCCACCTGTGCAGATGCAGTCCAATCAAATACCACACAACAGGCGGTCGGACTGGTAGAAAAGTGCAGTTTTAGGCCCCAGTCTGTGCAGGCAGGTCACATTTATATGACCAGTTTTGTCTTCTGAAGGGAAATACAAGAGATAAAGTCTGAGGACTATACAAGTTTGTTGTAAGTCTTAAAATACATAGTAATCTAAGGTCTACCAAGTAGCATTGAATCATGCATTTACATTTACGTTGTTCTTATACTGTACATGTATCAATTTGGTTTAAGCTCACTAAAAATAAAGCCAGTAGTGAACAGAAGTTTACATACACATGTAAAGACCTTGTATATCATGGCAGTCATTACAAGTATATGTAAACCTTTGTTTCCAACTGTGTGTTAATAGTTCATTTAGTGTTTTCATTCCAAATTGTGCTGCTGAAAGTGCAACACACACACCGTAGAGTACCTCGTTATTTTGCAATGCATCGCTTAACAACACAGAACACATAGACCAAAGCAGCCGAGGCTCACTGCCCTACACAGGCAAATGTAGCGTATGAAGTATATTTAAAGTATATTTTGATGCCGATACTTTTCTTATATTTTTGCACTTTTACTAAAGTAAAGATTTTAATGCAGTACTTACTTGTGACACTGTTGATACACTGATATTATTACTTTTACTTAAGTAGGAGATCTGAGCACTTTTAACGCCACTGTCAGAGGCTCAGAGTCAAGCAGGAGACTGGCTGTTGAAAGTAACCAATGAGTGGAGCAGGGTTGTCAGCCACTGTCCCGCCTCCACAGTCTCCAAAGTCAACGGTAGGGTAGAGCTAGTCTCATGCTGGTGAGCAGAAATGCTCCCTTGTGAAGGTGGTTGCCAATGTGGAGCTCTGTTCTGTGAACTTGTTTCACCTGCACATGCCTGGTTTCCATGTGCCTTTTGAGACCGGTTGTTTGCAAACAATGTTCTTTTCTATGGTGTTCATAGTATGTTCTTTTTGCAGCCTTTTGACTCATTTGAACAATGAGGTAGTTTATTGAATTATTGTTAATTAAATACATTGAAACACATCATTTAAATGTAGCTGAAATCCCTTGAAATGATGGTCAGATGTCTGTGTTTGTGCTTCAGGTACAGGAAGGCAGATGAGAGGGAGCCACTGCTGGCAGCCATGCAGATCTTCCTGCCCAGGGTTCAGCAGCTCATCAGCCAGCTGCTGATCGATGCCACCATCTTCTCTGTCCTCATCCAAAAGCAGATCCTCAAGATCTTCCATGCTCTCGTACAGGTGTGTATCCAACTTCATTTAATTAGGTTCCTCATACTTCATACAGCACAGAAACAGTGACTGCAACATTCTAAAGAGAAGCAGAACTGGAAGCAGATGCCTGTTGTGTTGGAAACATTCAGCCTGAAGCATGCCCTATGCTAACCTATGCTAATGCTACCATCTAGTTACAGTATGTGGATTATATGTACAGTTGAGACTCTAAGTGTCCTAACTCCTAACAGACATTATTTGATCTTCAGGCTGTGACAAATGTCTGTGGTTCCAAGGCTTCAGAAAGTCAAAAAGCTAAAGATTTTCCACTTAACACTAAATCTGATCACTTTGACTTCAGGTGTTTCCATTTTTCACTATGTTCTGTTGTTTTACAGACAAATCGCTGATTGAAGGTAGAATCAGCAACTCCAATCCAATTACTTTTAGTCAAATTCAATGAATAATTCACTGAATGAAGCTGCCTGACTGCATGATAAAAATCCTTTGCATAACTTGAAATTTTCGGCATGTAGGCTGCTGCCCGGAGGTTGTTGTTGTTTCCTGTAGTGAAGGGGATTTTGAAAACAGTAATGCGTAGATAGTGAAAATGGAGGTGAAAGCTGTGCGACCGCTGGCAGGCTTCTACCTGCAATCTACATCCGGTGAGTCAGACTAGCATTAACCTCACTGTTGTCCTGCAGTACTCACTGCCCCTCCAGCTCATCAACAACACTGTGATGACTCAGTGGATGGAGATCCTGCGAGCCATAATGGACCGAGATGTCCCTGCTGTAAGTCTCTCTCACACACACACACACACACACACACACACACACACACACGGTGAATTATATGTAACCTTCAGTGTACCTGGTATATTGCACTGAGATGTACCTTAGAATAGAAACATCATAAAATGTCTCTATTTATAAAAAGTCTTTGCAGTGTCCAGAAGTTAAAACACTTTTCTTGGTACTCAGCATTTCTGATCTCAGGTTCCTTCAGTTTAAAGTCCTCTCGCAAGTCATTCCAGACAACAGGGGCTGCATACCTAAATGCCTTTATGGGATAAATATATGTCCAAACCTTGCAGCCAGTTACCATTCTGTGCACAATGCCTACATATTCCATGCATTTAAGGGACCACCCAGGTTTTAGTGCAGCAACACAAGGATTAACAGGAAGGAAGGCAGCCCTCAGTGAAAATGCAAAGGAATTTAAAGGTAGCCTCAGCATATTTTGCAGTCACTGAGTCTGATCATTAGAATCATATCTCTCCAAGTTGCCTGAATCTCCTATTAATGTGTTTTTATCTGCATTCAGAGGCCGTTTATACTCACTTAGCTGATGCTACATTTGTAGAAGCTGCTTGCAGCAGAGACAGAGACTCAGTCTTTGTGATGGCAACACAGCATCATCAAAGCTTCCCTGACAGAAATGTGCCACAATGGGTTTATAATTCTTTCACAAAGCTGTTTCAATAAATGTCTTGTCATTATTTTGTCTAATACAATCACTGGAGAGGGATGTAAGTGAATGTGGGATATTACATCAGGGCCACAGAGCTCTGAAGATACCAGAACAATCTTGTTTCGACAAACATAAATTATAAAGAATGAGATGTATTTTTTAGGATGAACAGTGAATCGATGTGCAGAGCTTCAAATCTGTGATATGAACTTACACTATACTGGAGTTGAACCTTTAATAACACTACAACTGCAGAACATCAGGTGATATTGCTTTAAGTGGCCTAAAATCCCCTCTCAATGGGTATTAAAGTAAAAATCTTACCATTCCCCATCAGTTATTTATTAACTGAAGACAGTTTTGCTTCTTTTCAGTTTACCTGTATCTGGATGAAGTGTTCTTCTGTTCACCCTCTCCTAGAACTGACTGTGGTCTGTGTTTGTTAGGAGACGCTGGAGGTCGATGAGGACGACCGTCCTGAGCTGGCGTGGTGGAAGTGTAAGAAGTGGGCGCTGCGCATCATCACCAGGATGTTTGAGCGGTGAGTCCACAGCAGCTCTCACATCATCAGGAAGCAGATTTGGAATGAACAGACACTCGTTACCAGCTTTTTCCATGCCTTTGATTTGAATTACAGGTATGGTAGCCCTGGCAATGTGACAAAAGAGTACTATGAGTTTGCAGACTTCTTCCTGAAGACATATGCAGTGGGCATACAGCAGGTAAGTGTGTGTAGCTGGATCAGCTGACAAAGATGACGTCAGCGGCAGTTAATAGACTTAATTACACTATTACTGGAAGTTGTTGGAAGGTGTTATAATGATGGTTAACACTGTAGCTCATCTGAATAAACAGGTGTCTGTCTGCTGAGCACTTTCCTGTCTCTGTCCAATAAGGGTAAAAATAAAAAATAATGTTTTAAAACAGGTGTTGGCCTGTTATTTGTGCAGGATCCAGTCTCTCAGTTACTGGTCCAGCAGGGATTTAGTGCAAAAATCTGGGCTTCACACACTGGCAGTCTGGATGGGCCTTGTTACCCATTCTATACATCCATCGTGGTGCCTCTCCACTGCAGTCAGTTGTAGTTTCTTCCAAAAAAAATGTACTTACATGTAATTTCCAAACATTGAAAGCCATGAGGACAAGAAAAAGACAAAAATATGTTCAACACTGAATCCAAACAAACTCAAACAATCCATAAAGTCCAGATCCTGGGAGTACAGGAGTCTGCATTCTGCTGTCCTTCAAACAGAACCTCTGCTGAGGAAAACTTTGTTATGTGTTCTGACTGTGAATGGATTTCCATTTTCAGCTCTACCATCTTTAACATACTGTGACATTTTCCGCTTGATTGATTCACCTTCATCACCTTTAAACACTTTGAGCCTGACGTTTGATGCACCAATTTCACAGCTAAATCCCTGCATTCCTGCATTTAATCTTACAAAGACCCCAGACTGTTATGTTCTGCTGTGGTAACATGGCCTGCTAGAATTAGCTCAAAGACCACCCAGTGTGAATTGTATTTTATTGGACGTATCATAACAGCATTATTTCATTATGCTGGTTTCATCAGTGCCATCATTGACCTAATGTAACGGCTTCTAATTATGGGACCATGGAAATGTAATATTCAGTATTGACATATGCCAGTACTGTATTATAGTCCCTGTTTTATCACATGCTCCTGATGATGGCTGGTCCAGAGGCTGCTGCCGACTGATTTAGGTTTCCTGTTTTCTGATGGTTTTGGCTTTGCTGTTGTCCCCTTTTGTGGTGTGTTAACCATCCAGGTCCTGCTGAAGGTGGTGGGTCAGCACCGTCAGAAGCAGTATGTAACGCCTCGCGTCCTGCAGCAGTGCCTCAACTACCTCAACCAGGGCCTGTCACACTCACTGACCTGGAAACAGATGAAGCCACACATGCAGGTAAGACAGGCAATTAGATTCTTGGTCAGACCTGATAAGGCTCAGACCCGAGGGAGCTTTTCACCAAAAAACTACAAGCAAAAAATCTGTTTGTAGTTGCAAGTTTTGAAATCTCCAATGCAGTACTGTAGAAAATGCTTGCATACTTTACTCATCAGCCACGTTCAGCCGTGCAAGCACCTGAAAGTTCCTGCACCTTTAGAAAGTACTACCTCTAAAGCACTGATTATTAGGGGGCTAAACTCTCTCACCACAGCTTCATTTAGACCTTTGCTCCTCAGGAATACACCGATCAGCCACAACATCCTGACCACTGACAGGTGAAGTGAATAACATTGATCATATTGGCACTATGTGGTGTTCTGATGGAAAACCTTGGATTTTAACATCCATGTTGATCAGACTTAGACACCCAAATAAACATTGTCCCACAACAAACACACTCCCTCATGCAGATGGAAATCCCAAATGTCACTGGCCTACCCCCGCAGGAGAATACACCCCACCACATGGCAACAACATCAACCAATCAGGAACATGTTGAGGAACACGACAATCAACCAACATGTTGATTTGACCCCAAACCTCCTACAGCCCATTCTGATCAAGCATCAACAGGATGCAGTGGAACAAGTTTGATGGACAGAGGCCCCACTGCACAAGCCAGAGCACCCAAAGGATCCAGTGCCAACGTCCTGGTTCCAGACCCCATAGGACACCTTGAGAGGTCCTCTGGTCCATGCCCAATGGTTCAGATAAGTTTTGACCACATAAGGGGGACCAACACAGGATTAGGCAGGTGGTCATAAGGTTATGTCCGATCGGTGTATCTGCTCAAAAGGTTCCTGTTCCCCGACTCATTCACTCATCTACATATGATTCAAACTCAATTAAAAGTATTAACCACTGAGCAACACCGCACCTCATCAAATAACTGAAAGCTGATTAACAGTTGATGCTTAATTTTTATTGGAATCTGACAGATCAAATTGGTGACGTCAGAATTTCTTCAGTCTTCACCAGACTCTCAGATGGATTGAACCTCTGCTCTGTCACCACTGTTCCATTCCTCTCCTTGGAGCTGATTGTTGTTTTAAACCCTGCCTTAATTCCCGTGAGGTAATGAGGACCTTCATCTCTTGCAGACCATATGCCAGGAGGTCATCTTCCCTCTCATGTGCTACAAAGACGAGGATGAGAAGCTGTGGCAGGAGGACCCCTATGAGTACATCCGCATGAAGTTCAGTGAGTGCTCCAACATCCTGCTGTGATAACATGACTTGAAAAATATGATCTGATAAGATGTCTGTGAAGTCACTCAGCTAGCATTCTGCTTATGCATGCCTTCTATCAAGCCTTACTGCTGGCAGATAAGTCATGGCAGGATTTTGCGTGCCTTTAATATGGTGTCTAGGTGATCATGTTGTATGACAGTCATGCACATTAAATCATTAAAAAACAGGAAGAGACACAGAAGCTGAGAGAGCTTCTGTTTATTCGCTCTTCATAGTTGGCCTTTCAGCTCCATTGTATTGGGAGTGGAGGAAGGGTGTCCACCAGGTTTTTGGATGTGCTGTCTGATCCCATTCTTTTTGTGTGTGTGTCTGTTACAGACCTCTATGATGACCACGCCCTCCCAGCCACCGCTGCCCAGAGCCTCCTGTGTAAAGCTGCCCGCAAGAGGAAGGAGGTGAGGAGGAGCGTTTTAGCTCAAGCCTGGAGGAACTGCAGGGCTTATACACAGTTTGCTAGCTGGATTTTTTGCCCGAGTATGTCCTTTAGAGATACTTTTTTCTTTGTTGGAACAAAGATTTGTCCTTTTATATTTTAAACCCCATTCTTTTTTCTGCTCTGGCTCAAATCAGTTGTCATGATGAACAGACAATTGTCATCTGCATTTGTCCTCAGCTCTGTGGAGTTTTTCAGCATATTTTAGCTTGTTGTTTTAGTTTTCTGATCTGCATCCTACTCCATCATCAACTCAGTGGAAAAGATCTGCTGAATCCATTGTAAAGGAGGTTGTAGAGACAAAAACAGAGCGTAAAGCCGAGTGAACACCAGGTTTACATTGGTCAGGTGACCAAATATATGATGGCAAATGAATAGAAATATTCCTCTGTGTCTGCTGGGTGTTTAATGCTAGAGTGTGGGACTTCCAAACCCTGACTAGTGTGTTCACACAATGCTGATGAAGCCTGTCAGTGCCAGGTACATATCTCAGTGTTTCAGAGTACACCAGAGTTTTAAATGTGGTGATGTTTAATGGCAATCAGCAGAAACTGATTTGCTAAAGCTGAAGGTAGGGGGGACTCGAGTGATGGACACGAAGTACGTGACAGCAGCAGGTGGGCCCATGAAGGAAAAGCGAAGGAAGCATCCAAGAAAAGTTTCTGAAGCCCAAGATTTAAAAAAAACAACTAAAACTAGTTTTTTTGAGGAAGAGTGACAGTCTGAAAAAGAAAGCGACCTACGGTGAGGCTTCAGCACGTTAACAGTGTTTGTGTAATTACTGTTACTGCCAGAAGGAGGAGACAAAAGTCCCTCAAGGCAGGTTTAAATTGGCAGCTGCTTGCTAACACATGGTAAATACACATGGTAAATGGTCTGCACTTTCTACCTCAGTGGTACTCAAAGCGCTTTGTAATGTGTTTCCATTCATCCAGTCATGAATGGATGAATGGATGAATGGACCAATGGCGACAGACTTCCATACAAGTTGCCTGGAAGGAGCAACTTTGGCTTTAGTCTCTTGCCCAAGGACCCTTAACCATGCGGAGTGGGGAACCGACAACCTTGCGATCAGTGGACAACCCGCTCTACCACCTTAGCCACAGCCGCCACATATAAGCTTTATCATGTGGTTTATGAGGTTTAGACTGAAAGCAGAAACAAACTGTAGCGCTGTAGTAAACAAAACGAGCAGAAATGGGCGAAACATGCAGCTCAGCAATCACACATGGATATTCAATAACTTACAGCTATGTTAAACATTTAGGGCTACGAAAGAACAGTGAGCTGAGGCGAGAATCAATTTACAAGTTACAGCTTCAGCTAAATTTAATAAAGGCACAGCGTTATGTTGGAGTTAAGTACTTGTTAATGTGTTAAGTTAGCTCCCACAGCACTGTGCGATATCACCTCCTTTGCCTCCAATAATAAATTTATATGAGATATAGATCTTGTTGCTTGGTCTTAACTTGGAGCTTACTTGTGTTTACTGCTTGGTTCAGTCTCTGTCATGAGGTGATCGTATGTATTTGCTGTGTTTCAGGTTGTTGTTGCTCCCAAGTGACAACACATTGTCACCCAGCGTTGACCTCAGAATGCATTGCTGAGCATGTTATTCATCTTTTGATAGCATTCCGCTGTGTCCCTCAAATACAGCAGTACAGTAAGCTGTGACTGCTGCGTTAACCTGTCCTACATGTAACCTGCAACCCGTGTCTTCTTCCTGGTAGGTCCTTCCCCAGATGATGGAGTTCTGCCACCAGATCTTGATGGACCCTACCGCTGATCCCCGCAAGAAGGACGGAGCGCTGCACTGCATCGGAGCTCTGGCTGAGCTCTTACTCAAAGTAAACACAGGCACTCCTCTGTGTGTAATTTCATTTCGGAAACGACTGGGTGGAACCATTAAAACAGTTTGGTGTGTTGCTGTGTTTGTGTGTGTTTCGTCCTCCAGAAGCGGATGTACAGGGAGCAGATGGAGCTGATGCTGCAAAACTACGTCTTCCCCTTGCTGAACTCTCCCATGGGCTACCTGCGAGCCAGGGTGAGTGATCCCTCCACACAGATCTCATCATTTTATCTTGTACAGAGTAAAGTTTTGGTGCCTCTGGGCAGATCGCATGTTTGTTTGGGTTTTTGAAGTGAAAAGAAGAAACCACAACCCCACAAGCAAACAGACATTACAAATGAATGTTTCTACGAGTGTTAATGTACTGTTGCTTCTTATCTTATGAACTTATTAAATAGACATAGCATGTACAAAAACTCTGGGCACCCTTCAGAGTCTGTATTTAGGCCTGTAAGACAGAGCAAGAATTATCAACCAGTGATTCCAGAGCTGACATTTATCCGACCTTTAACAACTCGGGGTAACACTTTGCAACCATGGGCTCCTTTTAAGAAACTGAAGCTAACAGATACCTACAAAGCGGGGGAAGGCTATAAAAGGCTTGCAGCTTTCACTTTTAAAAATGTCATAGAGAATGGCGATGAAGAATGATAAAATACAGACGTCAAGACAAGATGTGGAAGATAAAGCTACATGTTCTTATGGGCAGAAAGGCCCAGAGGAGCTGCACAAATGCTAAGCTGATACAGAAGTGGCTGTGTGCTGTTCCACTGTGAGTAGCTGATGCACAAACAGACTAATGGAAGAGAAACCTTACCTGCGGCCTCATCCCTGGAAGGCAGTGTGTGCAAAGCAACTTGTGGATAAGACACAGCAGTTTTGGAGCCAAGTGCCATGAACACATCAAGTTCAAACTTGGCTCTTTGGCTACATTCACCAAAGGTTAGTTTCAGAAAAAAGGAAGAATGCATTCCAAAAAATATCAGCAAATTGTGGATGCAAATGTCAGTAAAGACAGTAAAAGGGAGAAGAGGCTGGTTTCTACAACAGGACAGTGATCCAAAGCAGACCTCAGACTACCATGAGCTACTTTGAGAATACAAGCTTGAGCTGTTGGAGTGGTTCCTACTGACTCCTGATCTGAAAATGTCGGAAAGCATGTTGGAAAATTGGAAGGATCTTATGATCTTTGTTATTTTCTAGCTGTGATATCGGCCAGTTGAGGGTTACTCATTGTAACTGTCAATTGGCTACAATTAGCTTTATTCTCATTGTAGAATGCACATACATTTACTGTCACCTTCTTTTCTTTCTTCTTTTACATTCCTTAGTTTGGGGTCGTGGTAGGTTAGCATCCATGCTGATACTGTACTGCACCAATACTGATCCCTGTTATTAGTGATCAAGAAGACAGATAACTGATATGTGGATGCATTTGCATTAAAAATGAAAATAGTTGCACATCCCAGAGAGAGGGCTGCATGGTGGATCGGTGGTTAGCAGCGTCGCCTCACAGCCCCGGTTCACGTCCCGGTTAGGACGCCTGGGATCTTCCTGTGTGGAGTTTGCATGTTCTCCCTGTGCAGTGTGAGTTTTCACCAGGTACTGCAGCTTCCTCCCACAGTCCAAAAACATGCTGAGGTTAATTGATGATTTTAAATTACCTGTAGGTGTGAATGAGAGTGTTCTTGGTTGTCTGTCTCTATATGTAGCCCTGTGATAGACTGACGACCTGTCCAGGGTGTCCCCTGCCTTCGCCCGAGTTGGCTGGGATAGACTCCAGTCCCTCCGCGACCCTACAGAGGATTAAGTGGTGTATAGATGATGGATGGATGGATGGATGGATCCCAGAGAGAGCACAGAGTCTGTACTCTGCTTTAAACCTGTAGCGTGTATGAGCATCCCAGAAACTAGCTAGATGTGATTCCTCTGCTGCTGCTGCTGAGGTGTAGGTCAGTGTAACTGTGCAGTGAACTGCAGTTATTTCCTCACACTGCAATTCTTTTGATGCTGACTGCAATTTCTCTGCGGCAGACACGCCATGCTGTGAATTTCAATATTTTATACCACTTTCATTTCAAAGCACCAAACCAGAACAGTGATAGCTGACCGCTGAATCATATAAGTCAGTGACCAAGTGATTGTATCCAGTGTCAGCTGTGTAGCACTGTGCAGTTGAGATATTCGAGCTTTTAATTTGATTTGAACTGAGATTGTAACTAATGACCACAGATTACAGGACTGCCACTTAAAAAACCACTAGGGAGGGTTTTATAAAACACAGGTTGTGAATGTATTTGTCTACTAACCTCCTCTTCCTTCATGTACCTACATTACAAATTGCGATAATGAGTTTATATTTTGTTTCATGAATTTTCAATCTTGTATTAGCATCTCCCCCAACCCACAACCCTACAGAGGATAAAGTGGTGTATAGATGGATATTACCATCTTATCAGATAGACGGCTAAAAATGTATTACAGTTACAGTCCAATTGATTGCTTGATTATTTGTTGCAGCTCTTTGTGTGATTCCTTAAACCTCTACATCAGAAGTAGAGAGTTGAAAGTTGACATAACCCATAAAGCTACAACAACCATGTTAACTGGACGTCTTTCCGGTTCTTAAGCAGGCTTGTACTCCTTCTGTGGCGCTTGTCAGATGGTCAGATTGTGTCACACACACTCACTGTTCTGATTTTGAATGAATTGTGTCCCTGTCGGTCAAGAAAACAACAATGTGACATTCCCACACATAGATCTCACACTGTGATTGTAGAGGTGAAGGAGAAGCCGGGCGTTGTAGCATTAAAAACGGTGTGCAGCACTACAGAGATCTCTTGGGACGGACAGTAAACACATTTGATTTTGAATGTTGCTGGACAGAACTGCTTCTTTGAAGCCAAAAACCAACCGTTAGACTTTAACAGACGCTTCGAACAGTTGATCTGCTTTCACTTCAGCTGGTTTAGGTGCTGTAACTCATACACATGAAGGGCAATGGTAAATATTTTAAAATGGTATTCATCAATATGTTATCAGTGTTGCATTTATATGTTATCTATGGCTTCATGTTCAGTTAGCTTCAGTTAAAGACCTTTTTCAAGTTACTTTGATGTTTTGTTGGAGCTAACTTCACTTACAAGATATAACCCATGATGAGGTGTGATACAGGAGCAATGGGCCATTGGATGGGAACACAAATATGTTTTCACTAAATACAACAAAGGAAAAAAGTTGAGACCAAATAAAGTCAAGCTGTTAAACCAGCGCTGCAGTCTGTTCAGCAGATGGCGCCACACTAAAGCTGAAGAAGCCACGTTATGCTCGTCACACACATGGTCCTCACTTGTGTGCCTCGTTGGTGCACTTCTTGCTGAACCCTGAAGCCAATTTTACTAAATGGAGCAGTTCGTATTAATTTGATGGCTAAAATAAATTATGATAGAGGAACTGTGTTTGATTTACTGCTTTAACTCTTCTCCTGGCTCTCCTTCCTACAGTCCTGCTGGGTGGTCCATTTAGTCAACGTGAGTCAGTGATTCGGTGTCTAGCCCTGCAGATTTGTTAGTCATCACAGACACTTGGTGGTGGCGTCACTGACAGGAGCAGTGGACAGTAGTGGTGGTGGTGGTGGTGTCAGAGGGGAAACATGTGGGTGATGGTAACACTGTGCTCCTCTGCTGTGTTCTGCCAGTCGTGCTGGGTGCTGCACTGCTTCAGCCCGCTGCGTTTCCACGATGAGCTGGTGCTGAGGAACGCCGTGGAGCTGGTTAAGCAGGATCTGATAGACGACAAAGAGATGCCTGTCAAGGTGGAGGCCGCCATCGCCCTGCAGACGCTGGTCAGCAACCAGGAACAAGGTCGGTGGAGGAACAATGATGTAACGTTACAACGTGTTGAAGGTCAAACCACTGTCAAATACTTAACCAGTCACAGTTCATTTCAGTGGCCCGCCAGCAAACTGATCCATCACTCAACTCCAGTCTATGATGGCTGCTTGTAGAAATTGGTAGTGGGAAGCAGTTTTCACTCTTTGTGAAGTGAACACGCCACAGTCCTCCCACCACACGCTCTGCTCTGTGTGTTTTTGTGCGTGTAGCCAAGCTGTACATCAGGCCATACATCCGGCCGGTCATGCAGGAGCTGCTGCATGTGGTCAAAGAGACGGAAAATGATGATCTGACCAATGTCATTCAGAAGATGATCTGCGAGTACAACCAGGAGGTGGCCGCCATCGCTGTGGACATGACGCAAAACCTGGTAGGACCCCCACATCCACTTTGCTTACAATTTCATATGCGGCAGAATATGGCACCGTGGGACTTGTAGATGATCTGGATATGTTTACCTGTTACTGCATACAATGTAAATGACTGTTGTTCTGATGTGTGTGTCACCTCTGAGTTTATGTTACCTGTCTTAATGGATAAGACTTGGTTTAAGGTTATGGGAAGGTTAGGTTAGCTTTCCTTGGGGTTAGGATAGGTTAAGGTGAGGGTTAAGTGAAGGCTTAGAGTATTTTTAAAGCTGTTTGTTTTTTCTTCACAGGTTTATGGCCAATGGTTGGGTTTAGGTTAGGTTTAGCTTATGTTTAAGTTTAGATTGGGGTTATGGAAATGAATGTAAGTTAAGATCATGTCCTCTGAAGTGATGGAAACACGTGTGTGTGTGTGTGTTTGACAGGCCGAGATCTTCACCAGGGTCCTTCAGAGTGAGGAGTATGAGGAGAACGAGGACAAGACTGTCATGGCTCTGGGCATCCTGAGCACCATCGACACCATCCTCACCGTCATGGAGGACCACAAGGAGGTGACACACACACACACACACACACACACGCACTCACACGTATTCTAACTTGCCAGCACAGTATTGAAATGTAGTGAAATGCTTTACTTCTTCTCGTCGCTCAGATCACTCAGCAGCTGGAGGGGATCTGTTTGCAGGTGATCGGCCTGGTCTTACAGAAGCCCATCATAGGTATGGCAGGTGTGTGTGCGCGAGCGGTCCCGTGTCTTTTTTCTTCTTGTTTTCAGTTTTTTTATAACACACACACACACACACACACACACACGCACTACCATTCCTGCTGTTTTAACACTCTGCTGCTCTCACTTTGTCCTACAACTCGGAGCTATCCATTATTTGATCCCAGGGTTCATAGCTTGACTTGCACCTGGTCGTATAATATAGTCCTGCTCCTTTTCCTTTAAAGAGCCTCTGTGCATTAGGGGTCAAAGGTAGTTCTCTCCAACTCATATGACCCACAACAGCAGAGACACACCAATGTTCTGGGAAGGGTTCCTGCAGAGACACTGTAGAGTTTCGGTGTTACTCTGTGCTGGCATCTTGACTAGAGCCAAAGGATCCACATCTGGAGTCCCAGGACACTGATGCTGAGTGCAGAGATGCAGCCAGGGCAGTGCCAGTCTGCTTTATGGTCACTGTTCTTTCCAGCAAGGCTCCTTATACTTTAAAGCTCCAGCTGTTAGAAGGAAGTCCGTTGACCTGCAAAACACAAGCATTTTTATTTTATTTAACTTTAATATTTTGATTTAAACAGATTTTTAATTTTTTTTATTTTTCTACATCTTCCTTATCCCTAGAGCCCAAGGTTGTCGAGGTCTGGCCATACAGTTTAGTAACTGCCACTGACTGAATCTGGAGATGTTTTCTCAGGCGGAAATTCCAAAAAATAGCCTCAAGCTTAAGGGGGTTTAACTACTTCAAAAAACAGCTTTGCAAATGTTTTACGAGATAGGAAATGAATTGAATGTTTGTTTCCGCTTAAGGATATACACAGTGAGATTTTGTGAGAAGCACTGAATGATGATGACCGTGCAAACATTCCTAATATAAAAGCTGTTATTAGGAGAGTGGCTGAATAAAGACTTGGTGAGAAGGGAATCAGGAATGGTGCGCAACCTTTGATTTACAGCTTTTAATAGTATAAATGACCACTGTGCAACACTTTGCTGTTTTTAATCTGTCACAAAGAAGAAAACCTTTCATATTACTTTTGTTTTCTTACTGCTGTTGTTAGTTTTGAGAGTAGAGTGAAAGACTGGGTTGCTCTCAGTTTTGCAGTTGGTAGCTTACATAGAACGCTTTCATTGCTGGTGGACACAAGGAATACATCTGAAGGAACTGACTTCATCCAGATCTTTTAAAGCTTTAGAGCTGTAACATTTATTTCAGTGTCCAGAGGCCACTAGCAGTTTCTTTAGGTTCACTGTCTTTTTTATGGGTTTTTTTTTTTTTGCATTTTAATGGAGTAAAGCAGATTCTGCCATCGCCCAGGGTTTTTTGCTGAGTGGCCCCTTACCACTGCATGGTACACAACCAATGTAACACTGCAGTAAAGACACAGAAGAAGCGCTGTAATGTTTGTGTATGCCAGCCTTCTGTGTAACCCTGTACATGAGCATTTACACATGTATGCACTCAAGTATGTAAGTGAATGTGCTAATTAGTACAAAACAGCTAAAGTGGCAAATAATGAGGCATAGGAAGTAAGTAAGTGTGTGTGTGTTGGTAATCGACACAGTTTAGCTTTACTCTAGTTATCAGTGGATTAACTGAATGGAAAGCTGTGTTCAGGCGGACACAGATAAAGCTGCAGGAGAGGATCATAATGAACAAAATGAAAGACAGCGAGGTCAAGTTCATTTTTCTTCAGGGAGCTAAACAGCATGCACTTATTCACACACAACACAAAAACACACACAAAGAAAATCCGGCACAGCTGTGCTCTTTAGCCCACTCGTCGCTGCATAAATCCCCAGCAAAGGAGAGGAGAGGCTAAAATTCTCACAGTCACACTGAAGACCTTTGTCAGGGGGGCTGCAACCTCTACAGCCGTTACCAGTGTGGATCTACTGTGGAGCCGTTTGTGTCTCCTGCGCTGACACAGTGTAATGTGGAGACATGTGGCAATGGCATTATGAACCTTAAGATGGCAGCGAGCAAGTACACTTACTTAAGCATTATAGTTTAGTACAGTTTTGTGGCACCTTTACAGAAATTTAGAAAATCAGACAACACTCAGAAAATCTTAAAGGAACACCTCCTCCAATCCAGAAGAATTGATACAGCATCAGCAGCAATGCAACAGACCATCACAGTGAAGAGGGACCTTAGCCAGAAGGCAAAGCTCTTGATTTGATTTAGCATTTGCTCTACAACCCTCACCTATGGTCATGAAAGCAGGTCTGTGAAAGAAGGAATGACATTGCCAATACAAGTTGCCAAACTGAGTTCCCTCCATGGAGTGGCTGGACTCAGCCTCAGGGATGGGCTGAGGAGCTCAGAATAGGTTATCTGGTCATACCTATAAAAAAGTATTCACCCCTCTTGGAAGTTTTCTCCTTGTGTTGCTTTTAAACATGAAATCATGGTCAGTATAATCTGGCTTTTTGAATTTACAAAAAGCTCTTTATTGTCAAAAAAAGCATTGTCAGTTAGTTAAATATATGAAACATGAGACTAGTGACTGTAGACATATTCACCCCCTTGAAGTCAGTATTTAGTAGATGCACCTTTGGCCATAATTCCAGCATTGAGCCTGTGTTGATGGGTCTCAATCAGCCTGAACATCTGGACACTGCAGTTTTACCCCATTCTTCTTTGCAAAACTGCTCAAGCTCCGTCAGGTTGCTCAGGGATCCTGAGTGAACAACCTTTTTTAAAAATAAATCCAGCCACATATTTTCAATTGGAACATTCATCTTGTCATCTTTAAAACATTTGTGTAGCCTTGACTGTATGCTTCAGGTTATTGTCCTGTTTGGCACCAAATTTTCTCTGAGGGTGCAGTTCTTTTGCAGACTGAATCAGGTTCTCTCTCAGGATTTCCCTATACATTACTTTCATTTTATCTCTACCTTTACAAGCCTTCCAGTGCCTGCTGCCAAGACGCATCCCCACGTCATGATGCTGCCACCGCCATGCCTTGCAGTGTGGGTGGTGTGTTTGAGATGGTGTGCAGTGTTTGGTGTCTGCCAAACATAGCACCTAGTCTGATGGACAAACAGCTCAGTTTGCTCCCATCAGACCAAGAACCTTTTCCAGTTGACTTCAGCCTCCCTTTTTATACTTTTCAATAGCTTTTTTCTGAGCTACTTGGAGAGTTTCTTTGTCTTCATAGTGTATTTATAGCCAGGAGTACTGATTTACCAGTAACTGGGCCTTCCAGATATAGGTGTCGTTATACTACAATTGCTTGAGACACGTTCACTGCACTCAGATGAGTTTAATTTCACTAATTATGTCTTGTAGCACCAAATGGCTGCACCTGTGTTGAATACGGTAACTCACTTTGAAGAGGGTGAATATTTTTTTCAATGAACTGTTGTCCAAACAGCTAAATTATATTGACCATGATTCAATGTTGAAAGAGACAAAAAGTGAAAACCAACAAAGGAGGGTAAACACTTTAAATCAGCACTGTAGGCATCACCGTAATGCTGGATGGTTTTTAAACTGTGGTTCTGGATTTAGGACTGTGTTCAGTCCATCATTGACTATTATGCATTTTAAGATGGAAGGAATAAACCAATCTGTCCCGATGGAACAGTGTTAATGATGATGCTGACCTTGTGGGGATGTTTGTGTAGTCAGATCTAAATTTAAGCTGTTTTTTATTCACTGTCCTTGTAAACGTCAGTGATTCCTCATTTATTCAGTCACATAAGACTGCAAACTGAATTTGGGCACCACAGGAATCCCTAAAACACAGTGTTGCCCTGTTTATTCATTTTTGCCAGCAGGTAATGTTGTAACAACAAATGCCACATTGTTTTTTGCTGTGGTTTGCTTGCTGTTGTTGCAGAGAACCAGTTTCACTGAATGCATGGTACCTCACGGCTTCCATTTAGTGTCAAGAAGAGATGTGTAATTAGGTTTCTTTAAACACAGAAAAATGACCCCAATCTGGTCGACACAGCGAGCGTCATAGATTTTACCCTGCACTAGTATCAGATGAGCAGTCAGCCACTGAAGTTTTAAACTATCCCCCTCCTTTCTTTCCTTTGGTCCCCTCTCACTGCAAATGAGTTTTTACAGAATGCGTTGCGACTGTGAATGTGAGCTTCATTACCAGTCTTTACCTGTCCACTGCAGAGTTCTACGAGGAAATCCTGTCTCTGGCATTTGGCCTCACCTGTCAGACGATATCCCCCCAGATGTGGCAGCTGCTTGGCGTTCTTTATGAGGTCTTCCAGCACGACTGCTTTGACTACTTCACAGGTATGTAAAACACCAAGTCATGATGCTAAAGGCACAGAATCTAATATGATAATATATATAAATAGCTACTGCAGGCAAGTACTTGTTCTGGTTTGCACATTACATGCTTAGCATCAGCGAACCAGCAAGTATTTGACGTGTAATTTGGAACACATATTATGCCCATATGGTTGGGTTGAGTCCATGGAAGCCAAATAAAAATAATAATCAGTCCGGTTTATCTTGGAATTTTCTCTGCTGGTCTTGCTTGGCTTGTCCCTCTCTGTCTATGTTTTTAACACTGACCTCCTCCAGTCTCTGGTCTGATGCAGCTCTGACCACTCATTTTCCTTTTCTTTACCCTGAATGTCTCCTTATGTGCGACGTGTTCGCATGTAGCGTCTGTGCACTACATGTTAGGAAGCATGAAACTAAAAATGCTGTGACAGTTTCCTAGTCGATTCACTAGCAGCTAGTTAAAATGTAGTACAAGTTAAAAGACACATGGAAAGATCACATGCTGTTTAAAGTGTTTTAGGGATTATGAGTATTTAAACACAATAACTGATACAGTGTTCAGATTTAAGGAAGCTCAATTAGAAGTTATGATTCATAATGTAGTAATAAAAAAGTTACAGAGCGCTTGCTTTTACAAATTGCAGGTTTTAGTATCGTTACCTTGGTAGGTGTAGCTCTGCTGCTGTCTGGAGTCAGGTAAGAGAAACATACAGTCTAACCTGCTGGTTTGGTTTCACCAGTTTCACTATCTAGGCTTAATTTTTAAGTCCAAACTGAAGCTAACATAAAAACAACACAGCTTGTGACACTAAAGGCAATGGTGTGCCTCATACATGTGCTTACAATGAGTGGACGTCCAGACAGGAGAGAGTTCATCTTAAATAAATATATAAATGAATGGGTAGTTTATGTGAAATACACACCTTCACATTTCATAGTGTTGTTACTGCTCTTGTCGCTTCATCTCTGGAGACACATCCCCCTCTTCCAGCAGTTACTTGGTACTGCTGTTTTCCCCTCTGACCACACCAGTAAAAGCAGCTGTGTCCTCTCCAGAAACATTTCTCTTGTTGTATACTGAAGGTTTCAGACCCTGCCAGTTTGATGAATTATTTTCTAAGAAACATCTTTCTTCGTCTTGCTCTGGAGACTTTTCACTTCTTCTTTGCACTGTTTTCTGAATGAATGCTGCCTGAAAACAATCATTCATGCTCTTTGTTATTTCTATCTATGTCTGCTGCGTCCTCTTTTTAACCAAGTTGGACCGCTTGGCAGTCATTGTGTTCTTGTACTTGCTGTACAGCTCTATTAATTTTCTTATTTTAATGTCAGTATAATGGAGTTTTCTTTCTTTGTTTCTTCATAGTTGCCGCAAATCAGAAATGTCAAATTAGAAACACAGTGTGAGGTTATTACAGTGTGTTCTAGCAATGCACACTGGTTAGCAGCAGACATAGTTACGTGGGTATTCTCATGAACATGCATCATTAACACAGTTTGGTTAAGTGCAACCGATGTAAAGTTCATTCTTAAGACTGGTCCTAGCAAAGGCCGACTTAGCAGTTAGGATCAGACTTAGTAGAGGCCAGTGGGTGCAACCAGCTCCTGATGACAGAGGTGTATATTCCAGTCAGAGGTTGGTTAGATTAGGTAGCCTTGGGATGCAGGGATCATTACAGACTGTATGTAAAGGTGGATGAAAGATCGCAACTGCCTTCCACTGAACAAAAATGAGGCCAAAATATTGTGGCAATTGGCGCTGTGAGACTGCACAGTAGTGACCAAGGGGCAGAGACATGGCATGGAGGTCCTATCTCCTAGCTGACCCAAATGTGAGCTCACACCCTTTGAACTTCACAGAGTCCAGCTACTGCAGTCTGGACTGATTGACGTTGACACTCGCTGTATCTTTTTCTAGTTAACAGCTAGTAATCTAGCTATATATCCACTTCTTTTTCACCACTGATTGGTTGTGGCCTGATATCAAGGGCCAGGCAGTGGATGGGACCTCAGTACCACACCTCTAACTCTCATCAGTAGTGCGAAGACTCTGGCTGCAAATGGCATCCCCAATACCAAATGGCCACTTCTGAAACAGTTTGGCTTCTCCTCTGGGGAGCCATCATGTCATCCTGAAGTGAGAGGAGTAGTTTGATGAGTGTATCCCATAATGACAATTCTACTAACCAAAAAAACTGAATGATAACATTGGAATGACCTTGACATGGGTTATCAACAAGTTGCTGAAGCTGATGATTGATTGTGTTTGTGTTACAGATATGATGCCTCTACTGCACAACTACGTTACCGTGGATACAGACATGCTTCTGTCCAACCCGAAGCACTTAGAAGTCATCTACAGCATGTGTAAAAAGGTCGGGCTTTAAACATCCTTACAATTCAGACATGAACAAAGCAAACATCCAGTTTCCCCAGTGCTGCTGCTGCTGCTGTGTCATGACGGCTAAACGGCCTCTTAACTTTTCCCCTGCTGCAGGTGCTGACCATAGATGCAGGCGAGGATGCAGAGTGTCATGCTGCCAAACTTCTGGAGGTCATCATCCTTCAGTGCAGAGGCCGAGGCATTGACCAGGTCAGAGGCAGCTTCACAGAGGACACTACTTCTGTTGTGTGATTCACTCATCATGCAGTTGACACAGAACTCCCCGAGTGTTTTAACCGGAATTGTTTTCACAGCAGACAGATGCTTTTTGTGATTCGCTGTCTTTTATGGCCTTTTATGATGTCATAAATCTATTTAAAACAGCATCAAAGTTCGAAAATTTGAGTTGAATGTCTGTAATTCAAAAGCCGAAGGAAATATGGTATATCATGTTTCAGACAGACACTGAACTTAGTGGCTGCAAAATGGGCCAGAACTGTAAATCAAACGAAGATATGTCAGTAGTGCCCAGGAAATGAGCATGTCTGATTTCGCTCTCTGTCCCACCCGCAGTGCATCCCTCTGTTTGTGGAGGCTGTGCTGGAGCGTTTGATGAGGGGGGTGAAGTCCAGTGAGCTCAGGACCATGTGTCTGCAGGTGGCCATCGCTGCTCTGTACTACAACCCAGCCCTGCTCATCCACACCATGGACAACATGCACTTTCCACACAACCCACAGCCCATCACCTCCCACTTCATCAACCAGTGGATGAACGACACCGAGTTCTTCCTGGGGTGAGGAGGGCTTTCGTTGTTTTTCCCTAGTTAGGATAGGAAAATTCCTGATAACAGAAACGTCACAAGTTACTCTCATGATGTTAGAGAAGTAGGTGTACATGTGTTTACGAAAATCTTTATTACAGATTTTTTATATCTCGATGAGTGACTGATATGACTGTGGCTCATACAAAGCTATGCACAACAGAAATAGTGTAGCAGAAATAGCATGTATAGGCATCTTTCCACCACAGGATCTAAGACCAGGTACGACGTCACGCTAACATTTACAGGAAGGACACCCTAATCTGTCCTTTCAGCCTTGTCTACCCATTGCAGTGTGGTATCAGAGAGTTTCGACTGCAGCGTCATCTTTGAGTGAACCAAAACAACAAATAGTAGTTACTTGACCTAACTCTGGTTAGGAGTGAGCATAGAGGAAACAGAAAACACATGTTTATATACAGTGAGAGAGGAGAAGGCTGCAACTCCACAAGGACATTGTTATCCTCTCCAACTTTTGTTTAAATATTTCTGGGGAGTTTTTTCCATTTTATTGATAGAGGGAGAGACAAGCTGAAAGGAGGTATAGAGAGAGAGAGAGAGAGAGACATGCAGCAAAGGGTCGTGAGCTGGACTCGAACTCACGACCACTGCTAGTGACCTGCGTCACCATGGTAACGCCTTAACTCCGCGATCTATACGGTGGCCCCTCTACAACTTTCACCAGTTGGCATTTGTACTCTCAAAATTTAACCAGTCAGCAGTGAAATCTGCACACCAGTTATATGGGGCTGATCAGAAGTACCTACCCTGGAGGAGGAACTGTTTTCCTCCAAAAACAACCCTGAAAGAGGTTCTACAGGGGCCGTTCAGGCAGTCAGAACATGTGCAAAGGTTTGAGCCGCCACAAAATGGCACACAAATTCCATCAGTGGAAAACAGCCTTATGATTTCCATAGTAGAGAACTTGCATAAGCAACTTCAGTGTGCTTGCAGTTAACAGAACCTCCTTGTTGGCTTCATTCTCAGCCCAGAAGGCTTCCACTTGAGCCAGACTAGCTGCTACAAGTCTTAATGCTAAGCTGTTGTAGCAGGATCCTGAATCCAGTTCTGTATTAACACAGACACAGAAGACTGATATCTGTCCTCTCATTTCACTCTCAGAAAAGAAAAAGGTGTTCATTCTTTTTTGATTTAAGAGTATTTATAAGCAGTGTTCAGCCTTCACCAGATTGGTGCCTTCAGAGCCGCTTTTAGACCTGCACCTCTTTCCGTTAATCATGTTGGTTTTGTGTCTAAATAAACACCCTGTCAGTGTTTCATGGATTTCCCTCATTCTCACCCTCTGTCCTCCTCCCTCTCTCTGACCCACCACCCAGACTCCATGACCGTAAGATGTGCATCATCGGCCTGAGCGTGCTCATAGAGCTGCCAAGCCGGCCGGCGGTGCTCGAGGGAGTCGCTGCCCAGATCGTCCCCTCCATCCTGCTCCTCTTTCTTGGCCTCAAACACCTCTATGCCTCCCGCCTAATCAACAAACCAGACCTACTGGCCCGTGCAGGGGCTCAGGACGACGACCAAAACGGTAGGAAAAGATCAGGAATGAGAGGGTCAGTCTGAGGAAAGTGGGAGGACAGGGTGGTTGACAGAGTTGGGGAAACTAAAGCAGAGTGATGCAAACAGAAAGAAAGCAGTGAAGCTTAGTGACGATAATGAAATGAGATTCTTCTTTTTTACCAGCATGGGATCTTCCACTGCTTGAATCTTGATTCAGTGCTGAGCTCAAATTAGCTGCACCGCATTTACTTTCTCACCCCCACCAGCTATACTTTGCTTCAGTCAAGCGTAAAGGAATTAGATCCCTAAACCTTGTCTAGTGCTTGTGGGGCAGACTGATAAATTAACTTAGTGTTACGGTAGCGGCTAAGGGTTTCTCCTGCGGCCTGGTGTTTAAAATGCATTGATTTCACCGCATTAAATGCTTCAAAATAATGCATTCTTAATAGAAAAGCTTACATTTTCTTCTAGTGAGAAGTGGAACGTGCTCTGGTTTGCGATTCGCTTTTAATTGTGAAGGAAGAGCATGTAAAAGGACAGTGGTATGGAGCAAACATCGAGAAGTAAAACAGCATTTTTTACTCTCACACATTCGCTGTCACTGCTGTCAGGTATTAGTTTCGACGCACTGGGATTGCTAATAAACAGAGCTGAAGGATATGGATAGCTTTGGATGGCTTTTTGAGATCATCTGTCACAGGCTACTTTCTTGTAACAAAATCATAAGCTCTAAAAAAACCATGATCGAAACATGATCACACGTCTCTCGCCTCGCTCCATATACAGCATATACAAACAAAAATCAGCTCACGCACACTGTTGATTTATTCAGTAGCTATGTTTTGGTCAAATGACCTTCATCATGCATTTCAAACAGTGTATATATAAGATATACCTAGACAGAATAACCAACCAGTCCTAGAGACCATGTCATCAATAATCCCCTGAGAAGCCACAGCAGGGAAAAAGCAGGGTAAAGCAATGGTATGAATAAAAATAAGGCCCATTAATAAAATATAAAAGCAGGCGATTATCACCAAGCCAGAGCAGGTAGGTTTGAAACACAACTGACATAGAAAGTGATCACAATTACAATTCATCTATAGTATGAATTACAAGAAAATAGAAGTAATAGCACCAGTTATATCATAGTTTTTGGGGTTGAAATCTAAACTCTACAGTGTCTGCCTGGTGGGAACAGTAGCTCCAGAATGGTTCCATGTTGGATTCACATCAAGCTTCCATGCATTCTATTCAGAAGCCTGTCTCCTGGAAGATACACCTAGAAGATTTCAGCTGACCTTAAAGTTTTCACTGTGCTATCAGGTTGGCTACCTGCTGAGCATAGCTGCTTGTGTGGTCGTAGCCAGCTCCACTGATCTCTGGTATGTTCACATTATAGTATCATGAAGAGCCTCCTGCTGTGTTTTCAGTGTAGGTCAGTGCAGTGTTGTCCCACTGAAACTCCTCCTGCCACTGTGCTAAAAGGTGACACCTCAACTTTCCATGCTATTGTTGTCAACAGTACATTGCCATTTCAGAGACTTAAACAGTGTTTTTTCTAACAGGCTTAGCAGCTGCATCTCCATTGGAATATTTTGCCAAGAAAATAAGCTACCTTTAATGTCTGATCTTGATTCATGGCTTATTCGTTATTGTACAGGTCTGGAAATCCAGAAACACAAAGAGGCTAGTTATTCAAGCAGTTCAAGCAGTGGGTAACAATGAGTGGCTATGCCCACAAATATTAGTGTAGCTTACGTCAAAGTTTAACACATCTGTTAGTACAATCTGACAAGTGTGGCTATGGCTGTGGCTCAGGTGGTAGAGCGGGTTGTCCACTGATCGCAAGGTTGGCGGTTCAGTCCCTGGCCCCATCACATGCCGACGTGTCCATGGGCAAGACACTGAACCTCAAGTTGCTCTAAATGGCAGGCAGACACCTTGTATGGAAGCTCTGTCACCATTGGTATGTGAATGGGTGAATGCGAAACACATTGTAAACTGCTTTGAGTACCACTAAGGTGGAAGGGTGCTATATAAGTGCAGATCATTTACCATTTACCATTCTGCAGACCTTGAACATTCATTTCAGCCGCCACATACATAATGATGAGTCTGTGTTGGCGAGATTTTTCCACTAATTACTTAAAATATGAATCCATATTCCCCCTGATTCTTGAATCCACTTCTATTTAAGTAGAGAACTGGCGTTGTGAAGGCTTTGATCGTCACGGCTGCATTGTTCTGTATCCTGGCAGAGGAGATCCCCAGCGATGAAGACGAGGTGAACGAGAACCGAAACGCCATGCAGCAGCAGTCAAGCAGGCCAGCAGGGCAGGGAGGTGAGGATGACGATGAAGACGAAGATGACTACTGGGATGAAGACGGCTTCGAGGGAACGCCCCTGGAGGAGTACAGTACGCCTCTGGACTATGACAACGGAGAGGACGAGTATCAGTTCTTCACCGCTGCCCTGCTCAGTAAGTCGTCATTCAGATGTCAGACATTTGTGCGTGTGAGTGGACGAATAAGACACATGTTAAAGGTCGATTACCACAAACCTGAAAAAGTTCTATTTAGATGCAGACTTGCCATTTAAACTTCCAGCAGCTGATCACTAACATTTCCCAAGAGAAGGAGCATTTGTGAGATCCTTTGCTTTCCATTTTCGAAGTGTGTCCTTTAAAACTACTTGTTCATTTATAGCAGCTGGGTGGAGGCAGCTGTGTGGACTATGCTGGATTCAGCCTCAGTCATAACATCTCTTCATTCTAGTTCAGTGTATTTTGACTTCAGTCCTATTGAGAGCATTTTGAAATGCTATGTCATTGTCATGCTCTGGTTTTACTTTTAAATGATCTGATACATGAGCCTCAGGTACATCTTCTTTTCAAGAGCTGTTGTCATTAAAACACTCCCATATCAAAAAAGCATGCTGCTCCACACTAAACCTGTAATCCACATGCTTTGCCATAAGGTTACTATGAGAGCAAGCTGACATAAAAGTCAGCATTAACTTGTGGCTTCACCCAGGATTTAAATCCCACTTTCCCAAATCAAGGCCCATTGTCCATCATGCCACCACCTGCTGTCCTCATCATGGACTTAGTTGCTGTTAGCGAAAAACCCTGTGATTGGCTAAAATCTCCACAGCCTAGATTTTCTGAAGCCAAAAACCGGATCAAAGAGGAGGTGCAGACGTCTAAAATTTTTGCCCAAAGATACCAAAAACTGCCCATTCTCTACTTTGAAGACATATAGTTTGGGGAATACCAGACAGCTGACTGCTTAGTGAATAACTGAGAAGCCCCTGACTGCAGTGTGCAGTTCTGGGCGGCGCTCAACGTTTGACTCCACCCATCTCAACGTTTCATAAACCAATCACTTTCAGTCTTATTACATACAACTTTATTTTGCAACAGTTTGGCTACAATCTAACCCTAACCCTAACCTTTCAGGAACATGTGTATCTAATGCTGTTCTGAGTGGAACCACATACAGGGCCAAATACAGGTTTGTGACTATGCTCGGAGCATACGACGGCGCTCGTTTTTACATGCAGGTAATGTCCCCGTGGGCGGAGTCAAATGTTAGATTCAGCCAATAGCATGCCAACGAGCAGCGTTGAGTGCCGCCCAAAACTGTTGGATTCAGCCAATAGCGTGCCGACGTTGAGCAACGTTGAGCTCCGCCCCGAACTGCAAACTACAGTCAGGGGTAGTTGGAATAATTTAGCAGGTTGTGATTTAGTCCCAGCATTCCAGTAGGATTTGTATAAACTGAACTAAAATGTGTTTATTTCTAAAGATTTTCTGTTTGCAGCTCATTTGTTAGGTGACTGGTTGTACATATTTTATCTTGTTAAAAATATTATATCATATAAAAAAAATGATTGTGACCAGTCCCCAAGACAGTCGTGGTGAGGGAAAAGTTTGAGTGTGATTAGCAGAGTTTCGTTTCAACAGATGTCCCACTGTCCATCTGTAAGCACGGGATAAAAACCAATGAAAATTGGGTTGTTGATTATCAAAAATGTTAACCAGTGGCTGGTTTTAGCACTACTTTATCTGCATGAAAACACCTTCTATCTTTACTGCACCTTTTGACAAAGTGTATGCGTGTGTTAGGGGTCCAGAACACTGATGCAGCGTGGTACCAGTGTTTGACAGCTGCACTCAGCGACGACCAGAAGAAACAGCTCCAGGAGATCTACAGCATCTCACAGCAGAGGAGGAGCACCGCCGCCAAGGGCCAGTGGTGAGAGCAGCCGAGGAGTGAGTTAGAAGAGATGAAGAGGCACAGGCAGGGGGAACAAATGTTCTCGATAAATTCAGTTCAAGATGTCTCTTAATTGGAACATTGGCCTGAAGGACTGTTCTGTCACACTTTTCATAGTTCGAAGTGAAGATTTCCAACTTTCTGGCACACTTTCCTGTGCCCATGCAAATCGCAGTAGATCATTTCTCAATAGTCACATCGCAGGGAGTTTGATGGAAAGTAAGACGAAGTAACTCAAACACATAGTGGCCAATAATACATAATACACAAAGAAAACTCACATTGTTCCCCCTCTCCAGGACTAATCTGCAAGAGAAGTCTGTCAAGATTTAACTAGGAGTTAAAAATGAAATCTTTTTACTCCTTTTAGTCCAGGACAGAGTGTGTTGACACTGAAGTCCCACATGTGCACAGCAGACTGAGCAAGAAACAGGAGACCAACACTGAAAAGGAAAAGCTGAAGGGCAGCACAATCAATAGAATACTAGTCAACATCACAAGTTTGGCTTCTCACAACCACATGAACATGATCGACTGGGATTTTTGGGCTTTCCTCTCAGACAACTCAACACATAGAAAAGAGCCGATGCAGATAAAAACCCTTTGTTTCAGTTTGGGTGAAGTTGACATTAGAGCATCTTATTTCACCCAGATAATTCCACACCTGTCTAAGCTGCTGTGCTGCAGTAACCGATGCAGTTAGGAAGTATTTCATTGATATTTTGCTTTGAGGAGATGCTCTGAAATCAGACGAAGAGGAACCTGACTTTAAATATGTTCTGATGCTGATTTGTACATTAGTAGGAAAGTAGCAAAACATGGAGCTGAAAGCAGGGCCCTGTTTATTTAAATGTGAAAGTGAAATACAAATGTTCTGTCTCTGAAACAAATGAATAATTGTCATAAATAGGCTAATCATCATCTCATCACTGATCTGCATAATGATGAGTATCTTTTGGTCATAACTGTGCTGCACTAGTCAGTTTGTATGGAGACATTTCAGGTACAGAGAGGATGATCTTGACCAAAAACAGAGTCTTGTAACCACACAAGGCAACAAGACTGAGTTTGACCATTTCAATCAGCACCACAAAGCTCTGTATGTTGAGTGTAAAGCTATACCTGAAAGTCATACAAGGAAAACAACTCTTCTACATGCCTTTTCCAGTGTTATACCGTATGACCAGGGGTGTCCAACCCTGGTCCTCAAGAGCCACTATCCAGCATGTTTTAGATGTTTCCCTCTTCTAACACACCTGATTCAAATGATCAGCTCCTCATCAAGCTCTGCAGAAGCCTGATAACGATCCTGATCCTTTAATCAGGTGTGTTGGAAGAGGGAAACATAGTGGCTCTTGATGACCAGAATTGGACCCCTCTGCCCTATGAAAAGGTTCCAAATTCTTTGTACTAAAAAGAATTTGCCTTTTGTAAAATGATTTATTTTAGATTTCAGAACCACTGCCCAACAAAATCATCCGAACACCCTACAATGATTCATTCTTTCCAAATTGAGGTATTCAAACCATCTGGTAAAAACAGCTGAACAACAAACACCCTTTATGCTTAAATCCTCTCTTTGAATAAGGAAAATACTTATTTATTATTAGACACCAATTGGTATCTAGTGCTGAGAGTGAGATCACAAAACACCTCCATGAGATCTTTTGTGTCTTCCAATCTACAATCTTTTGTCCCATTTGGGCTTTAATAGCAGACATCTAGTAACAGAAGAACCAGAGGAGCCCTTTAAACATACTGTATGGTTCAGTCTTGACTTCTACTCTGCTGTTGTGGTTTCAGAGCGCTGAAGACACAGGCGGACTGCAGAATCAGAGGAGGGGGTCAAAGAAGAGAGATGCTGGTCTGACCTGACCTGAAGTGGATTTTAGTCCAATCTGAGCAATCTCAGTCCAGATCAGACCATATCAGGCTTAACGGATCCTGCAGAAACCAGGTCCCAGGGTACCATCGGAATTGGATGGAGTAGCAGGGGCTGGGTTGGAGAGGCAGCAGCTGGGGACCTGGTGCACTGAATAGGGCCCCTACTGGAATATTCCTTTCACCAGGACAGGACCGCTGGCCTGTGTGTGAGTGTGTGTGAGTGAGTGTGTATGTGTGTGTATGTGGACTCCAAACAAGGTCTGCATTATACATTATAAATATAAATGTTCTTGACCAGCAAAATTCGTTAATATTTTTGTACAGTGCAGTCCTTTGGTCTGTGACTAAGCAACTGTGCGTGCGCGTGTGTGTGAAACTGTCAAACATAAAAACACATCAGAGTGTGTGTTTGTACGTACTGTAAGCACTTGTCTTCGTCTCTTTATAGCTGAACACTTTTTATCATCTCATGAAGCGAGGGCCTACGCCGAGCAAGAAGAGCCCCATTTCTGTCAGGGTGCCTTGTATACAGACTGCAGACGGACAAGAAGGTCGGAGGTCAAAGGCCTCTAATGTCACACGTATGAAATGTAAAAGGGGAGAGGTTTCTCGGGAGAAGCAGTTTTTTTGTTGTTGTTTGTCTGTGGGTTTTGTTTTTGTAACATTTTTCAGAACTAATTTAAGAAAATCATAAAAGTTCATGTAACATTTTTCCGAGTTGTTGTTCTTCCTTCTTCCTTTAGTAGTTCTTACTTTAACTAAAGGCGTGGTGTTTGGGCTGTGTTCCTTCTTACATGCAGTTGACAGTACCACGTAGGCCTGTTGAAAATGTACGTGTTAAGTTGTGAGCCACCTGAAGATGGGCAAAAAGTGTTTTTGATAGGATATTACCATCATGTATTGCCTTGAAGGAGGGAAAAGTATATTACACTATTTTTTAGAACAAACCTCATTTCTGTTCCAGGGAAACCAAGGCAAATGTTTACTACCTTCATTTCTGCCTCACAGAAAGTAATGGCTGCATTGATGGTACAATAAAAATGTAATCATTTCTTACTAGGAAATATAAATCAATGGCTGCCTTGAAGGTGGGAGAAATTATACTACCTTTATTTCTGCCATTGGCTCAAGTAAACCAATGGCTGCCTTAGGGGCACAGGAAATATGTATCATAGCTTTATTATTTGCTGCTAGGAAACAGAAAACAACGGCAGCCTTGAAGACTGAAAGAAGTAACTTACTGTCAAATTGAACCCCATTGCTGCCAGGAAAGCAGATTTTTTTCAAGAATATACCACCACAAGAAGCTTTGAAGATGTGTGTGGTATAGACATTACAGCTGTAATGAACATTACAGATAAAAACAAATACACTGCATGCAATTCTTAGGCTAATTGTATTGCTTAGAATTAATTTTGTTGAACAAAGATTATACAAAGCTCTCTCAATCCACAATGCCACAGATTCTCAAACCTGAATGTTTAATGAAGGAAAAGTCTTTTCTCGGGAATATAGGAGTGCACAATTATTACTAAACTACACTCACTCACACATGGTTTCTAGATCTGTTCACGATCAGATTTTGCTGAAGCAGAAGATTTTGCTATCAACCTCATTTTTGAGTAGAAACCCAAAGTTCTCAATAGAAACTGACTTTTTTGGGGGGTTGGTTTTTCAGTCTATCTTTAACACAAAAAAGTAGCTCAGATTAATCACGGCAGCCCCATACTGATGCCCCTCTTCAACCTTGCTGGTACCTGAGTCGAAGTGGTTCAATTCTTTTTTTATATAGCACCTTTAAAAACCAAATTTTAGTCTTTGACAGGCAGGTCAGCAAGCAAATATCATTTAAAAACTAACAAACAGTAAAAGACCAATAAAGGCAATAAAAAAATCAAATATATAAAAAGACATGATAGAAAAGACCTAAAACAGACATAGAAAGATGACGTCACACAAAAGCAAGCCTATAAAGGTGTGTTTTGAGAAGCGATTTAAAAGAAGACACTGAATCTGCAAGCATTACCTCCTCGGACAGGGTGTTCCAAAGCCAAGGAGCTCTCACAGCCCAAAAAGGCCCAGTAACCTTTGCTTTTGAGCCTGGACTTTGGAACAGTCAGGAGGTCCCTGCCCAAGGATCTAAGGCTGCGGGGTGGGAGGTAAGGGATCAGCAATTGGCTGATGTAGCTAGGAGCAAGACCATGACGTGCTTTAAAAGTTGTCAGTAAGATCTTAAAATCAATTCTCAGATGTACAGGGAGCCAGTGGAGCGATGTGAGGACAGGGGTTATGTGATGTCCTCTGTTCAAACCGGAGTGGAGCCTAGCTGCTGTGTTTTGGACCAGCTGGAGGCGGGAGAGTGATTTCTGGTTGATACCTGACAGGTGGGAGTTATAATAATCAAGTCTAGAGAAAATGAAAGCATGGATGAGTTGTACCAGGTCTGCAGGTGACAGCACTGGTTTGATTCTGGGAATTGTATTTAACTGAAAGAAACAGGACTGGACGGTTGTTTTGATGTAGGGATCAAAAGGCATAGCTGAATCGAAGAGAACACCTAAGTTTCTAACAGTGGGCTTTAAGTTGGCGGAAAGTGGACCTAGGGAGTTATGGATGAAGGTGGTATCACTATGAGGGGGTTAAACAAGATGATTTCTGATTTTGAGTTGTTGAGTTGAAGGAAATTCTGTGCCATCGAGTTGTTAATGTCCCTGAGACAGTCTAACACAGCAGCTAGGCCTCTACCATCAGATGGTCTGAGCGGGAGGTATACCTGTGTGTCATCGGCATAAAAATGAAAGGAAACATTGTGCTGCTGGATAATCTGCAAAATAAAATCGGACCTAAAATTGACCCTTGCGGTACACCATAGGCGATATGGGTTGTGCTAGAGGAGTGGTTGCCTGTGGTGACCGAAAGGATTCTGTCTAAATCTGTCTGATCCTTCAAGAGCCTCTTTAATTTCATGTGTCCTTAAAAGCTGTGAAAATTTGTTTTCAGGTTTTCGTAGCCCAATCTGGATGCTTTAACTTGCAAATATTCAGTGGTGGTCGTCTTTGAGTCTTTTATAAAACTGGGCTGTGTCTCGGAGCACTTGACACATCGTACTTCCGAAAACTCCAGGTTTGTTGCAGTTCTGGAATATGGTGGCACTGAAAGACAGTGTGTTCCTGACAGTTTAATATTTAATTTTTCGCAAGTCTTTATCAGTCAGTTTGCACCTTTTTTATCTCCATGTGTTTTTCGTGACAGTGTCGACTGTTGGCAACAAAAGAGTTTGCTTGTCCAGTGGTCATGCCTCATTGGTTCAACCATTTCAAGAGTGTTGCATCCACTGTTGGTATGTTGGCACTTCTGATGTGGGCTTATGATGTAAATGTAATTGCTAAATGGCCTACTCTAAATATTTAACAAATACCAACCTGTCCAAGAACAGTAAAGTGCTGTCCTTGTCTGCCCACAGTCTTGTCTCTTCTGTAAGCCACAACAATAGTAAACCATGTTTGTCTTTGCTGTACATCCCTTTCTTTTTCAGAGTCTAATCCTTCCACATGGAAGCTTAGAAACTTTACTTTCAGCCTCCAGATTGTGAACACAGACTTCTCTGGCCTCCTTTCCTTGTGAGTTAGTATTCCCTGTGTGTTCTGTTGCAGTGCTTCAACTCCTCATCCCTGTGCAAGTGTATGTGCAGGACAACAAAGAGCAGCCAAGCACAGAGCAGCTGTCCTGTGGTGGAGGGATCTTCTCCTTCTCGTTGGTCATGTAGCACTGCGGGAGATTCGCAGTGCAGTAGTGGAATCCATTTCTCCGTGATTAGTTTTCTGTCTCAGCCTCCCTGTGTTTCTCCCTCTGAGCTTTGTAATCATTTGTCCTGCACGTGAATGACACCCACTGGTGGAAAATGTTTTTTGCCTGACATATCTAGGCCAACTGAGGATGCTGTTGGAACACTAACAAGACTTCCCACACCAGGAGAGCACAGCCAGAGGAAGAAATGTAGTGGATACTATCAAGCACAGAGTTACAGAGGAGAAAGTAGATGCCAGTGAAAAATTGCCGGATTAATGCTGTCATTATTGAAATTTTGTGCCCTTAGCTCCAGTGGCAGGTCCCCGATGGTCTAGTAGTGGTTAGGAGTGGGCGCTCTCACTGCCGTGGCCTGAGTTTGATTCCGGTTCAGGGAAGGAACTTTTGGTACTGGAACACACTCGTTCCTTTCACGAGTCTTCCTTTCACTCTTATCCAAGGGCACCTTTGCAAACTGTGTCTAATTTGCCTCAGTTACCTCGAAAAAAAACTACTTTCATGCATTACCCTCCAGATCAATGGTTCCCTGAAAAATCCCCACCCCCTCCACCCCACCACAGATTGAACACAAGTAGTTACAGGCTATTGTACAGGAATTGCAGATTAAAGTGTTGGTTTCGAAAATTTTGTGTCCTAGACTCCAGTGACAGATGGATGGTCTAGTGGTTAGGATTTGGCGCTCTCATTGCCGCGGCAAAGGTTTGATTCCCAGTCAAGGAATAAAGTTTTGGTGCTGTTTACCACTGTATCATCAATGCCAGCATGTGACACCAATCATACTGCCAAATATAGAGTTTGCATATTGAGGTCGCCTGACTTTGAGACCACAAATTCAGATTGCTGTTTAAAAAATCTAAAATTTACCAGCTTTGTGAGTAAAAAGAATACCAATGATTTTCACATTGCAATTCTAGTGAGACATTTTTTAAATACAAGGTAATGCAAGATGCTCCCTCAGATTAAACACAAATTCTCTTTCAACGATTGTAGCAGTGGATTTGCGAAAATGAGTTTGCTGAAGACCATTTAAATAGCTTTGGTTACTCGCATAGAAGATTACTATCACAAAGTCAAACTGTCTTTATTTCTGTGAAGGGAAATGGACTCAACAGCTGCTTGGACAACACAATAAAAAAGCACACTACTTCTTCTTTTTGTTACAAGAAATCCAATGCCTTTCTCCTTGACTGTAGATAATGTACTTTAACCAAATGCTAAACAGGAAACACACTAAAACTGAACTGAAGTAAATGAAGTTTTATATTTATGTCTGTAATTTGCAAAGCAAGTAATCTAAGGGCACTTCACAAACACAAAAAGCTGTACAATATAGGAGAACACATGTTATTTGAGAGTCCAGAAGATAAGAAAATGGTAAATCTATAATTACAGTCTGTGAATTGTTTCAGTGGTACAAACCTTTGAGCTGAGTCAAACAAGAACCATCCCTGTCCAATGAATCCTGTTGACACCTGGCAGGACTCGGACATTTTTGAAACTGAAGATGACGACATAGAGAAAGAAGCTGAGTTTTCAACGAAATCTGATTCCTTTGATGACTCATTTGTCTGATGACTCCACTTAAAACCTGCTGGGTATCATGCTGGGACGGAAGCAATAATCAATAAAGGCATTTTACATGGACTAGAGGGTAACATGTAAAATGCTACCCTCTAGTAACAAGGTTATGCTTATTTTGCAGCATAACCTTGAAGCTAATGCTGCAAAAAACGTAATCACTGATACATCCAAGACTGTGACAATCAAAAAAATACCCTGTTTGCATATGAAATGGGAAAAAATATTCTCCATATTACATTTTTTTGTCCTTAAGGTGCCTTCAATGAATGTCGTTGCTAATCATTAACATGTCTCAGACTGTGGTAATCAAAAAGAAAATGGAAAAATCCAGTTAGCATTTACTATATGTACTATTGCATTTACTATATGGAAAATAATTTATATTTAGTGAGTTTTTCTAATTAAGAAAAAGCAAAATGGAAACAAATTGGCATTTAATCTTGAAAATAAATAAATATGTGGTGGTTATGATCAGGGGGATGTTGCATTGCTGTAGATTAAGTCCCTCAACAGCATGTGAAGTAGTTCAAATCAGCTCAGCCGTAAACATCTGCAGGAGTTAATTGCAACATACAGGATTAGTCCTTGTTCAGTGTCAATGTTCTGTCTACACCAAAGACTCTTGAAGTAGCTTGGATATAGAGTAAGCAGGGCCAAAACCTGCCTGAAAATATTTCTTAACCCCTAGAATCCGACAGTTGCACTGGTGTCGTCTTCCTTCCAAGTCTTCAGTTTTCTGGTTACACAAGCAGCACCTGTTCAAGTTCATGCATGAGCTCCATATGCACTGTGTCAATCTGGTCTTTCCTGTCAGTAGACTAAGAGTGTCATTTGAAGAGATTTATGAAATTTTGAGTCTACTTTCTTGCCAGTCATGTCCGTTCTTGCTGGTTACCTTGGCTTAGATACCTTCACTGCACCAAAGCTGACTTATAAGTCTCTGCTTAGGAGGGCTCATTGTGTTCTAAGGGGCTTTCAAGATGTTATTTTTTGGCATTTTTGCACCAGACAACACAAGCAGGCAGTTATATGTTTCTCCACGGTCAATTTTGATGTTGCAACTGCTGAAAAAGCCAAGAAGTTATTAGAGATTTAAAAAATTTCTCTTAGTTTCTTTGGAACATGAGGAACGCCACCTCAGCGCTGTTCTTTACTGGAATGATGCTGCATCTTCAGTCTACACATTGTGAACACAGTCTCGTCCTCATGTCATTACCTCTCTGGCCTCCTTTACCTGGGAGTTGATATTCCCTGTGTATCCTATTGTAGGGCTTCTAATTCTCACCCCAGTGTGAGTGGAGTTGCAAGACAACAGCCGAAGACACAGACAAGCTGTTCTATTGTGGTGGGATGTGTGTTGCCAACAACAGGTTTCTTTACTGCTGTTTGTGTTTATTGTTACTCTGTGCCCCTTTGGTCACTTTGCAATTTCACTCTGCAGTGAAGGAATCCATTTTCTCTCTATCACTGTCTATCCCTCTGTGAACTTTGTAATCATCTGTGCTGCATGCGGATGACACTCGCTGCTGGAAAATGCTTTTTGGCTGACATATCTAGGCCAATTGAGGATGCTGCCACAGCAGTAACAAGCATGCCCACGCCAGGAGAACACAGCTGGAGGAAGAAATGCTGAGGATGTTATCAAGGAGAGAGTTGGAGAGGGGAAAGTTGAGGCCAGCGAAAAATCCCCATATGCTCCACAAACACTGCAAGGACTGAGCTGATTTGCAGCCCCACTTTCAGTGCCTTGGCACAAGGGTTGGATGATATGCGGCGTCGTAAAAAGTTTATCCTTGGATCAGAATCTGGCGTATTTAGCTGTGATAGAGGAAGATGAATAGAGCAAGAGGGCCTTGTTGGGGGTGAGGCTGCCACTAAATCTACTAAGAAGTACTTTAAAAAATGTTGGAGATAGAAGGCGTTAGTCTTGGAGCTTTTCACACAATGTCTAAATGTCTCACTTACATGTGATTGAATTAAGCTCTAAATAAGTACAATTACCAAAATATAAAATATTGGTCTAGTTGTTTTTAGACATTTTAATGTAGAAATGTTAAATATCATACCCTTATAATAGCAGATGTTTTTAAAAATCCCAACGACAGGTTGTAGTCTGTTATTTTAATTGTGTCAAGTGCAGCGCTGAGATCTAACAAGGCAAGTAGTGAGACAAGTCCATCCTCTGAGGCCAGGACGAGATCATTTCTAACTCTCACAAATGCTGTTTCTGTGCTGGGATGCACTCTAAATCCTTACTGAATCTCCTTAAACCATTTCTGTTCAAGTGGCCACATATTATGGATTTAGGTGTTGGTGGGGTCAAAAACGTATGTGTTTCCAATTGAAGGTGAGTGAATGAGAACTGGTGAGCGTCACAGTTTAGGTCATTTTCACAGAATATTCTTGGTTTAGGATGTTAAAATACAACTCGACTTTGACAGTGTTACTCTGAAGGAGGAATTCACGGTGCACCACCCTGGGAATGACTCTCAGAAGGTCGTCTAAATGTGGTAGGAGTGCTGAGATTGACGTCTCACTGCACAGGGAAAAGGAATAGTGGTCAAATTTACATCAGTCACAGGTTTTGCTCTTTGCTGCCACACTGTCTAAATGTCTCGACTGCACCTTGTATGTATAAGAAGGTCTTTTAGTTTGACATGAAGCACGTGAAGTTCAGATTTGACCACAAGCTTAACACAATCAGCTCAGCCTTAGGTTACACCAGTTCACTACTGCAGCATATGCTTTAAAAACACAACATCCCAATTTATGCATACACATTTTAACACTTTTCCCACAGTTTCCTTACCTATGACTGAAAAATCATTTCAGCCATGCATGACCAATGCCCTCACCAAAGGAAGTGCAGTGCTTCAGTGTCAGGCATACACCACAGATGTCACATGCTGTTTTTTTTGCAGTTTACTTAAATGTGAGTCCACAAAGTCAGATTGATGTTCACCATTACTGCACTTCTTCATTTTACTGGGCATCCAAAACAATGTATTTGTCTAACTCATTACACCTGCCTTGCCATGAAAGAAGAAGAAAAAGATACCAGTTCTGGCTGCGATCGTTGCAGGTGCAAAAGCCCAACCCAGCCCTTTGCTGATTAAGATGACCAGCGCAAAAGCAAAATGAGTAAAGACCTAATAAAGAACACTGACATTAGTAATCTTCTTTGAGCACAGAAGGATGTAGGAGAATGTGCCGATGTGTACGGACAGCCTTTATCATTAGGTTAGACCTCTTTAAAAATTGCAACATTCAGTAAGAAGACGTCTGGTTGCTTAGAATGTCAGCCAGTTAGATTAAACAGGCTTGTGGTCACATGAGAATAACAATTAGACACAGCAGTACAAGTGATAAAACTGTGAAGTAAAACTGGACTTAGATTTGAACTTTGAAGTTTTTTGATTGCCACAAGTTTTCAATTAACGTTGCCGAAACTGATTTAGTGCTTTTCCCTAACTAAGTAGTTAATAGGCAATATGGTGCATTTTGAGTTTTGCAAAGGAATGTGTCATTCACACATGAGTGTAGAGAAACCGGAGAGCTGAACACACTATTGAGACAGATAAAGCAGAAAAACCATCAAACCATCTTTGAATCCCCTCAGGAGATTATGTGGAACGGCAGATACGGACAGCAGCTCGAGTCAAAAAAGAAGAGGAAAAAAGCGAGAGGACAGCTGAAGCATAACAAGACCTTACTGTGACAGCTGGAGCTGAGTGTTGTACTGTTTATGCCGCGTGGCGACTCCCTGAGGCAGAAAACCCTCAGCTGAGAGGTGTGTGTCTGTCAGAGGCAGCGACCCACATACATGGATGGATGGCTCAGGGCACGCAGGTGGAGGAGCGGACCAACTTTTAGAGACTGTTTCTTTTTATACCCTCAGCAAGTCAGTGCACTGTTCCTCCTCAGGTAGAGGCAGTGCACATAACTTTGACATGTTATGACAGTGCTGCAGAATTCTTCAGTGTCCTCAGTACATGGCACAGAAAAACCATTACCTGCTGTGCTCCACTAGGAAGCTGTTTGGTTCAGGTGTGTGTGTGTGTGTGTGTGTGTGTGTGTGTGTGTGTATTTCTTACCATTCAGAGCTCATACTGACTAACAGCGACTAACAACTCTGACCAGCTATTATATTCAAATTAAGACAGTTAAGATTAAGACAGAAATGGTGACACTTATATTTCCTGCTACATTCTACATCAACAGTTGATAACTAACAAACAAAAAATCATTGCATTAAAGAAAACTGTAAAAAAAAAATTAAAAAAGGAAAAAAGAAGTAAATAGTCATTTGACAATTCCATCCATCCATCATCTATATTCCACTTAATCCTCTGTAGGGTGTCCAGGGGACTGGAGTCTATCCCAGCCAGCTCACGCAAAGGCAGGGGACACCCTGGACAGGTCACCACCCAATCACAGGGCTACACACAGAGACAGACAACCAAGCACACTCTCATTCACACCTACGGACAATTTAGAATCATCAATCAACCTCAGCATGTTTTTGGACTGTGGGAGGAAGCAGGAGTACCTGGTGAAAACCCACGCTGCACAGGGAGAACATGCAAACTCCACACAGAAAGATCCCAAGCGTCCTAACCAGGACGTGAACCAGGGATCTACTAGCTGTGAGGCGACACCACTAACCACCGAGTCACCATGCAGCCCCTTAGACAACTTTATATCTTTGTAAAAATCTCTTCTTTCTATATCTGCATCACTTTCACAGTCTGAATGATGCAGATTTTTCCGTTGTTCCCAATCACCAGTGAGCTGCTAACTTTACTGAAGCCAATAACATGTAAGTCCTGAAATGTTATTGCCTGCTCTGCACTATAGGAAGAGTATAGTGATAGATACTGCTGGCTCTGCAACAGGCTAAAACTCTCATAAATTAGCATGAATCATATGCAGTCAGTGTAATGTAAAAAAGGTACTACTTGGATGGTTGTAAGTTCTGCAGCTTCATTTAGTGGGTGATCAAAGCCGTTCTTGTTGCAGTCCTGTATGGCAGTTTTATAAATAAAGTTTTCCAGTTTAAATCTGCACTTATGTCAGTCCGCTAAGCGTCGAGACCAGCTCTCAGGTGGCTGTGAAACTCTACTGGCCAGCTTCGCTTTATGATAGCTGCATTCATTATTTTACTCTGCAGTCATCCCACCAGCAGTCTGCTTTGTGTTGCACTTAACTGCAATTAGCCTAGTTAATCACTCCGTGTGATTGCGTATTAAGAGTCTTTGATCGCCTGGTCCCCCGTGCTGGATCCCTGCAGAACTCGTCAAGTGCTGGCGTCCCTGTGCTCTGCATAGCTCACTGCCACTCTAATCACCCTTTTCCCTAATGGCCTGTTCAACCTAAAGCTCCATGGGTAATATTTAACAGGCCTCCAGTGTTCAGCATGGCAGGGGGTGTCATCATAAGTGCTGATTGCTGCTTAGAGCCGATCAGCCAGTCAACTGTAATAATGAAATGAAATACCACACCGTGAGCTTGTTCACTTCTTGCAGGTGTTATAGTCATAGTAGTTAACAGTCCTTTATATAGTAATCACTTAAAAAACAACAACTTATTTGAAATGATTGACAGGGGTCAGCTGTGGGTGGATAAAATTATGAGATGATGTATTACATAATCACAATAAACATGGCAGAAAGACAACAACAGAAACAATGCAATAGCAGACAGCATGTCCATCAGCATCATCTCAGAGTTCACACACTGAGATGTCTGTCTAATAATTAAAATTAAATGAAAAATGTGATTTGAAAGAAAATCCTGATCTCCAGCTGGTCTTTGGAGCAGCGATGGCTCTGCCTATGCAGGCATGTGAGGTGTTCAAGTACCATAATAAACTGTAGGTCACCCATATTGAGGCACACAGTCAATGTAAGAAATGCAGGTGAAATGCATTTAAAGCTGTGCTGCGCAAGTAAAACGCAAGCTGCTATGGTGCCTGTGTAAAAATGATAAAGATGGGAATGTCACATAAATCAAAAACAGTGAGTGTCTTATTCTGTGACTTCTAAGGGGACTTATGGTTGTTTATTCAACATGGACACCTGAAATAATCATATTTCCAGAGGGTGCAAGACACATTTGAAAACACAGCCCACCCCTGTGCAGTACTGCTTAACTGTCTAATGATTCAAATGTTATCACCTAAAGTAACTTGAGTTGTTGCTCTACCTTTCTCTTTAAAACACTCCAGTGGGGTTCTATTGGATTCAAGTCAGTCACTTGCAGGTTGAACGTTTCACATTTTTCTTCTTTTCAAACTCTCATTATTTTGGCAGTGAGCTTTGGATGGTTGTCATGCTGGAGTATTTCTCTTCTGTCAATCTCCTGCAGACAGGGAGTCATCTTACCAGCCAGTATTTTAGTACATCTACCGGCAACCATGGTGCCATCTATGAATGTCTAGTAATCTCTTTGGCACCTTTTGCACTCATGCAGCCCCCTACCATCACACCCCCATCTCCACACTCTACTGTCTGGACTATGCATTCACTGGGGTTGTCTGACCAGTATCATGCCAAACATGCTGGACCCCGTTTGGGCTTAACAAACTTATCTTGGTTTCATGTATGAATGTGCTCCCAGTATTCATCAGGGTTCTAATCATGTCCTTCAGGAAAGTCTAATCTTGCAGTTTTGTGGTGAGCAGCAAGATCATTTTCCTGGACTTAGACCATAGAGGCTGACGTTATGCAATGTCCTTCTCACTGTCTGAACTGTCACAGAAACTCTGATTTCCATTGATAACATCTGTGCCAAGTCTGAAGCATTTGCCTCTCTGCTTTTCAGTGGGATTATGAAAGTAGAGCACTGTCTGTCACTTTAGGAGGACGGCCACTGTGGCTTGATTCTTGGTACTATGGTTCATTCTATACCTCCTGATTACTGCTGCAACTGCATAGCGTCTCCACTCATTTTCAGCTGTTCATTAATCTTTAGTCTAGTCTCACAATCAGGTTTTTTAGTTCCACTGGCAATTCTCTTCCATGTGGTACCGTGATGCAGACATGCAGATAGACTCAGCCCAGCGGTCCAAAGCTGTGAAAGTTATGAGGTCCGTAGGTTGTTTTCTAACCATGTGCATGTAATTAGGCTAACTGGAAATCACAGCTGTACTCAGTTTAAATTCAATGATCACAGGTTTACTAGCTTCAGTATAGTTGTCTTAAAATATTTGTTTTTGATTGGGGGCTGGATGGTGGTTCGGCAGTTAGAAACGTTGCCTCACAGCTAGAAGATCCCCGGATCGCGTCCCGGTTAGGACGCCTGGGATCTTTCTGTGTGGAGTTTGCATGTTCTCCTTGTGCAGCGTGGGTTTTAACTGGTACTCCGGCTTCCTCCCACAGTCCAAAAACATTCTGAGGTTAATTATTCTAAATTGTCTGTAGGCGTGAATGAGAGAGTGCTTGGTTGTTTGTCTCTATATGTAGCCCTGCTATTGGGTGTCCCCTGCTTTCGCCCGAGTCAGCTTGGATAGGCTGCAGAGGATAAAGCAGTGTATAGATAATGGATGGATGGATGTTTTTAGATTGTTCATAAGGAGAGATACTCAGTTTGTCAACTTATAAATAATTGCAGTCATAGAGAGGAGATACCCTTTTTTGTTGTCTTTTGACATTTAAGTGATATTGCACAGGGGTCAAGCCACTTCCATTGTATGCCATATGTCTCAACCAGACCTATAAGCACTATCTGGGATATGCTATTACAAATGATCATTTAATGGTGTTACACTTTTTGGGAAAAATTTTCAGAATTTCCATTTAGGATTTTTCACACACGTTTAAATGCACATAAAAACTGAAATTCACAAATCCACATCTTGAAGAAAAAGTGTGGCTTACCAAGCAGGTAGTCGTACACTTTGGAGGGACAGCCTTTGTAACTTTTTGTAAATTCAACTAGGTGACTCTTGAACATATGCAACTAATGTTAGAAAACCAGGTAAGAACACCTGGTTTCCTTTCTTTTGGTAGGGACTAACCTTCTCCCCTCAACTCCCTCTCCTGTGCCAAGCTAATGTGTAGTCGACCGGACTGTTACCAGAACACCAAATCAAGCTGATATGGTCGCTCCACCTATGAACTCTTGGTAAGACAGCCAATAAGCTGGGAAGTGTTAGTTCAGCAGAGAGCTTCTGGAATCTAAAAATTGTTTTATACTGTAATTCCTTACACTATGTAAGTACTGGGTTGCGGGCCAACAGCGTAAACAAGAATCTTTGTACGAACAAGTCGTTTAAATGTATGCATGTTCTTCCTCTTTCTGGCAGTGTTTAGCTGCACCAACAAACAGCACATGGGACGTTCAAAGCACAAACCCCTTCACAGCAAAGGCAGGAATTAGCTCTGGCAAGATGCTCGTATTTCACCTGATGCTGAACTGTTCCTCCTGGCAGTCCTCCTTGTAGCTCAGCAGGAAGCTGTGCGAGCACAGAAAAGAGATGGAGATTGAGAGAGAGAACAGGTGTTTCATTTTCCTCCCTGCCCGGGTCTCCGGTGATTCATCCGGAGAGTCAAATAGTTGATGTGGTGATTACAGAGGCAGCGAGCACAGAGCACAGCCTCATGGGGCTACCTGGTTACAGGTGTTTTTCTCTACCAGCTGAAAGGAAACGCAAGGCCAGCCAACCCTGGGAGGAAGCAGTGCCAGACAGCAGCAGAGCATGTTCTGAGCCTGATGATGATGCTGGTGAGGGGCAGTCCAGATGGAGGGAGTGTAAGGAGATGAAAGGAGGGGAGAAGAGTGTTGAAGGCTGCTGGTCCACACTTTCATCTCAGGCTCCCTCCTTTTTCTCTCTCCTGCTCTTTCATCTCACTGTTTCGTCTGACTTCCCTTGGAGAAAAAGGCCATCCTCTGGTTTCTTCTGTCTACAGAGAAACAAGTCTTAGTTGCCTAAATCGTATTGGCCATTATGGAATGTACTGACAAGCAGCCAGATTTCCTATCCTTTGACTGGTTGACTGACACTGGTGTTGGGTGTAAATCACTGGATGTCCAGTGAAGGACAGTTTGTGTCTCTCTTTGGTCACTGATTAAACCCCTAAAAACTCATCTCTGTCCAGCAAAATGACATTTTTTAGTATTTTTCCATGCAAACAGTGCCTTCATGTCTTAAAATGGCTTAGATGTGAGGCCAGTGTTATATTATCTGCGTCTGTGAGTAAGAGTTTAACTAGGATCTGCATGGCATAAATCTGATCATCTTCCAAAGCCCACCCGAGCCTGCACGAAGCCCTTCATCTGCATCCATGTGACAAGTAAGCAGGAGCAATTCAGCCACACATTTTCAAACTACAACTAATCTGAGGAAGAATAATGATACAGAAAGCTCCACCAGCAATCGGACAGGATTAGTTCCTTATGTTTGTTACTTATAAATTCTGAATCCATGTGTCTAGACTGTCATCACTACCCTGCAGTTTCAAGATGGAAATGCTTTGTCTTGCTGTTGACTATATATTTTGCTCATGAAGTAACTTTCAGCATATCAACCACATCACATGGACATGTTAACACGGTTAAAAACTTGAATTTTCACCAGAGGTGGTCTTTAAAACATACTGACTGAACCCAACCTGCTGATCTGATTTGACTCACCATTAACGCTACATCCGTGTCCTCCTCTTTCCTAAATGAAACTCCTAACTGCAGTGTGCAGTTTGGGGTCACGCTCAATGTAGGCACACAATTTTAAAGCTAACATTCATAAAGTTAAATCAGCACCACTACCCCAGCATTTTTGCTGCAAGCTTGTCAAGTGGAACACAGAAAAAGATGAACCAAACAGCTCAGCGTAGCAGTTCACTCTGAGCTGCACGCTGCAGTGAGGGGTACCACCTGTACCACTCCACCTTCCAGAATACTGAAGATGAAACATTAAAGATTCGAGTAGTTCAGTCCACTCAATCTGTAACCCGTCAGGGGTCTAAACCTGGTGTTAAAGAGGAACGGACCCAAGAGGAGAGACAATCCCCTGAACTCATAAAGTGTCAAACTGGCATTAACACAGATTTATTTTCTGTTGTTTCCTCACAACAAAACCATTCATCCAGGGTCTTCTTTAAGGCTCTTAAACCTGCATGAATGATGCTCACACTCACCTTCTGTACTTGCAAACAAATCATTGACCAGTCACTGAAAAGATAAACATGTAAGGCCAGTGTTATACTTCAGTGTGGCACATATTTTGCCATCTCCCCAAGAAACCATGTGGAACCCTCACATGCAAACGCCTGCATGCAGCCTATATTTTAGTTTGCATTACAAAGGTACAAGCTACAAGCATGCATGCATGGCATAGTGCAGAACGTACGGGCTCAGAGTGGAGCAATTAGCTAAGTTTAAAGACTGCAAAGGCATGGCTGGAGGATGAGTCTCAGGTGTGTAGCAGGGTAGCAGGTCACCACACACAGACATGGAGAGAAAGGCAGAGCCAGGACCAGGACAGAGCATGTGGAACACATCCTTCAGCACGCCTATTTGCAACACTGCTACCATCTGTGCTGTCAGTGGTAAGTATTGAAGTGCTAAAAAAAGATCTAAGATGTGAGGAGCAAATCAGAGATCTGAAACCAGGAACCCCCTGGAGGGTTGAAGGGAATACAAACCCAACCCTGCATTAAAATGTTAACTTGATGTGATGCAGACTAAACACAGTTATCCTTAATTGTCAAGATAGTTGAAATGCAGAAGAAGTCCAGGCAATTAAGAACTGCGTGAACATGCACCATAAAAATGCGGCACTGCCTGATCCCTCCTTTCATCTTTCAGTTGGCCGTGAGAGAGAAGGTCAGTTTGTGTCAGCATGAGCAGCTGTTGCGGAGTGCTGGATTGCCTTGGACTTAAATGAGCTCCGTTACAGAGCAAGAGGCCGAGCGCTCGGTGACCAGCTGGCCACCACGCAACAGGAATCGCAATGAGCTGGTCAGGCCACGAGGGGACCCACCAGATGTTCAGCATGTTGTTGACTGACTCTGTGCTGTTCACCCTCAGGGTCTTTCTCTCTCACACTCACTCATTCTCAGGGTCTTCCTCTCAAACCTGGCTCTCTTTTCCTTTGTAACAATAAAAACATCCCCATCCCGTACAGACAAATATGATACAAGTCAAGGCCAGAGATATTTGCCTCTAAACACTAACACACATACAGTGATTCATTTCAGAGATCAGCTCTACATTTGAATATAATCCAACAGCTCTACAAATGTACTCTGTATCAAAGAGGTGCTTGTTATTTCTAGAATCTGTTGTTCTGTCTCTTAAATGGAAGAAATAGTAAAAAACTACCCCTCAGAAATCTCTTTTATCCTAGGAATACATCTTCAGATTGCTTGTTTTGTTCCATCAGCAGTCTGCAGTCCAAGGATATTTCATTTATAATAGAATACAAATCAGAGAAAAGCAGAGAATCCTCACATTTGAGAAGCTGGAACCAGAAAATGCTTTGCTTGATTAAGACAACGTATTGATCAGTTATCATAGTTAGAAAGGTATTTCTGATATTCTGTACATTCCCTTACATTACAGCAGTTGGCTCCAAATGGGCACCAAGAAAGTTCTTCCGCAGTTGCCAGGGGCTACACGGGAGGATTTTAGAGAAGCTCCGCTAATTACTAAAAGAATATCGCAATTTAATTAGGCTCCACTAAGCTTATCCACACAGCTGTAACAACTGAGTACATGTTGTGAATTAAAAGTGTGTAAAACTCAATTGAGTGTAAAAGTTTAAACACTTTAAAGTAGTGAAGGCTGAAAGCGATGAGTTGTTGGCTGTTGCTGCATGACAGGTGGTGGAGATGAAGAGGTGGACGACTGGAGTTCATCAGACAGAGCTGTGGGAGTACATCAGACAAATGTTCAGTGCATGGCTGGACATAGCTATTCCCCACAGCTAATGGTCTGTTATCACATGCACACTGCAGGATGGTTACCTAGGGCACCATTTCAGAATGTGTATCCATTAGAGGAACAAGGCTCTAAATGCACTTCTATTACCACAGTGCCTGCTACCAAAAACCTTCATCAGCATCATCATCAGACTCAGAACGTCACGTTAAACCCTGTCTTGCTACTGATTATTTCAAATCACAATCAAAGCCTAATCTTTTTTCTTCTTGCTTTTAGTTCTTCCTGAGTCTGCTCTAGTCATGTCCACGTAGTTTCTCTTTGCTGACCTACTGTTTTGTGTAGCCTGATTTCATTCGGATTATGCTTGACCATAGCTATCCCCTTCATATAATATTTAGGGTTAATTTGTATAATAAATAATACTGCAGGGTCTTAACCATAGTATTGAAACTTATTGAGTGAATTTGTAACATTGAGCACTTTGGCTCAAATGCTTGTTTTAAATTTTGTATTAATAGCATGACTTTACTTGACACATACACTATGTTGCCAAAAGTACTGGCCTGCCTTCCTTTACATGCACATCAGCTTTAATGACATCCCATTCTTAATCTGTAGGGTTTAATATGGAGTTGTTCCACCCTTTGCAGCTATAACAGCCTCAACTCTTCTGGGAAGGCTTTCCACAAGGTTTAGGAGTGTGTTTATGGAAATCTTTGACCATTCTTCTAGAAGAGCATTTGTGAGGTCAGACACTGATGTTGGACCAGAAGGTCTGGCTCTCAGTCTCCACTCTAATCCATCCTAAAGGTGTTCTATCAGGTTGAGGTCAGGACTCTGTGCAGGCCAGTCAAGTTCCTCCACATCAAACTCAGTCATCCATGTCTTTATTGACCTTGCTTTGTGCACTGGTGGCAGCCATGTTGGAACAGGAAGGGGCCATCCCCAAACTGTTCCCACAAAGTTGGGAGCATGAAATTGTCTAGAATGTCTTGTTATACTGAAGCATTAAGAGTTCCTTTTACTGGAACTAAGGGGCCAAGCCCAACCCTGAAAAACAACCCCACACCATAATCCCTCCTCCACCAAACTCTTGGCACAATGCAGTCAGGCAAGTACTGTTTTCCTGGCAACCACCAAACCCAGACTCATCCATTGGATTTCCAGACAGAAAAGTGTGATTGGTCACTCCAGAGAACACGTCTCCACTGCTCTAGAGTCCAGTGGCGGGGTGCTTTACACCACTGCATCCAACGCTTTGCAGTGATGTAAGGCTTGGATGCAGCAGCTTGGCCATGGAAACCCATTCTGTGAAGCTCTCTACCACTGTTCTTGAGCTAGTCTGAAGGCCACACCAAGTCTGGAGGTCTGTAGATGTTGACTCTGCAGAAAGTTGGTGATTTCTGCCCACTGTGTTCCTCAGCATCCTCTGACCCCGCTCTGTGATTTTACGTGTCCTACCACTTCATGGCTGAGTTGTTGTTCTGAATTGCTTCCACTTTGTTATAATGCCACTAACAGTTGACTGTGGAGTTTTTAGTATTGGGAAAATTTCACAAATTGAGTTATTACACAGGAGGTGGCACCCCGTCACGATACCACGCTTGAATTCACTGAGCTCTTGAGAATAACTCATTCTTTCACAAATGTTTGTAGAAGCAGTCTGCATGTCTAGGTGCTTTATTATATACACCTGTGGCCACGGAAGTGATTGGAACACCTGAATTCAATTATTTGGAGGGTTGTCCCAGTACTTTTGGCAACATAGTGTAGTTATGTATATATTCATTATTCAGGGAGGGAACAAGAACAGATACACTTTTTGGAATCTGTAAAACGTAATGTGAACTTTTCTGGGTTTAAATCTTCACCACACAGATTATTAGGATATCATGTCTGTAGGAGACCCACAGGCTGGATATTCATGACATTTGACGGATTGGAACACCACCTTGTTCATCACGTTTCTACACCTCTTATGCAGGAACATGTAGTTTATTATGTCCCGTGACGCTGCTGTCACTGAGCTCCTGAAGTCCCGTTGGATTCGGAGGAGTCGCTTAGCGCGGGAAACCTCCAGCGGTGCCTTCACAGTCATGCCCTCGTATGGTTTCCTCCGCGATGCATTGAATCTGCTGCTGCTGCTGCTGGTGCTCCAAAGCAGAGCGGCAGCGTCCTTCTGCGCATGCGTCTGCAGGCGGTTCTCACTGTTGATGTCGCATTCAGATACTCCATAAAAGCTCGTACATCCCAAACTGATGGCTTAACCCTGGCTTCTGTCCAATATTCATGCATAGTAATAGTAATTCTAATCTGTATAGACTTTTACAAACCTTACTTTCTTTCCAAACCCTAAGAGGCGTGAAATAATATAATTAGCCACAGAATCTTTATACTGTTGTATGTACAACATAGTTTGTGCAGTTTCATTAGGTTATTTCTCATAGTGTAACAAAGAAACTAAATGTATATGTATACTTTCATTATAATTCCGTATAATTAGTAGTATCAATAAATAATAGTAACAAAACTTAAAATTATTTAATTAATTTAGTATATTTAAGTGATTTGTTTCAATTGCATAATAAAATGTTTAATAATAACAATAAAAATTGAATAGCAAATATTAGTATAGCCTATGTAAAAAAAATATAATATGAATAAATATAGAGTAACAACAACTTAACTAAGTGAATTTGACTTTTAAAAATACAATACAAAATCAAGTGTAGACTAATACAAAGTATATTTTCTGCTTGAATAGACGGTAAAAAGCACTTCATTAGAACGTAAGACACCAGCGCTCTCCTGAAAGTGAGAAATTTCCCCGACGGCACCTGAAGGCAACACAACACATCCACACCGTCCCCGCTGTCCACGGCACACACAGCCGCTACCTGCCAGGCGGAATGGACGTCTCCTCCGGTGCTCCCAGCTTCATCCTCAGCCCCACGGAGCCGCGTGAGAAGCCAGGCCCGACATGACAGCGCCGGGACGGGAGAAGAAAGCCCGCCAGCAGCCGCGGCTGACTGTCCGGCTGGAGGCGGTGTGGGCTGCGGGTCGCTACGCCGCGCTGCTCGCCCTGTGCGCCCTGTGCTACAGCAACTCTCTCCGCGGGGAGCTGGTGCACGACGACGTGTGGGCTATCATCAACAACCCGGACGTCCGACCGGGCTCCAGCCTCAGAAACATCTTCAGCAACGACTTCTGGGGGAAGAGGATGGCGGACAACACGAGCCACAAGTCCTACAGACCGCTCTGCATCCTCACCTTCAAGTAAGTTCTCCCAACTCCGCTCTGAGCGCCTCACCTGGAGCTCCGAGCCCGGCCCCGGGTTCTGTTGTTGTGGTAGCGACCCGGACGGGAACCGGGAGAACTAAAACCCAGGCGGGCGGTGAGGCTGACGTCATGCAGCTGTCCGCTCATGGAGAACTGCCTCCTGCTCAACTTAACGGAGCAGGACGCAGTCAGGAGTTTATTACCAGGGGATCCCAGAGCCGTGGCCGCTCGAAAGTCAGTGTAGAGGCGCCTCACCTCCCCGGTAGAGTGTCACAGAGAGCTGCCTCCCATCCTGGGTGCCCGCCCGGACTCAGAGCAGCCTGTCCCAGCACATTCCAGCCCCCATGCCCACACCACGGCTTCACTCAGGAGCTCTAAAGCAGTTCAGCCAAAAAAAGCTGCGCTCACAGATGAAATAACCTGTTGCGCAGCTTCTTATGAAAGACTTTACCCGTGTGTTGGAGGTGTGCGGCGTGGGCGAGGATGTGAGGGGTGATGGGGGAGTTGCGGAGGCAGCGGCCGGGGCTCCGGAGGGGCCGGTCCCGCTGCGCTGCTCGGTTTTGGCGCTGGAAGGAATCCTGGAGCCGGGCGAGCATCCAGAACAGGGTGGGAATGTTTTATAGATGATCCTGTGTTGCAGTGGTCGCATGAGGAGAAAGAAGGCAGCCCACACAGTGTTCTCTAAACGAGGGAAGGTGTCCAGACTGAGGCTTGTTTATTAAAAAGATGGATTGTGCAAGCCAGGAGACAGTTCCAAGGAGAGCCTGCTCTCCTGCGAGATTCCCTCTTTCTCATTAAAACTAATTTCATAATGTCACTGAGGAGGCACTTTAGGAGTGTACTGCCAGATGTAGAAGTCTCAGGTAGATAACTGAGCTCTTACTGATTTTTAGGAAAATGGGAAATTGGTAAAAGGCCAGAGTTATATAAAACTGAGCACTAGTCAATATTGACCATTACTGGTCATATTTAATTATCTGTCTTCAATGAAACAGAAAAGAAAAAAAGGTTTATTTTGAATTTGACCACCTTACTTATCTTATTTATCAAGCTACACAGGTAATAATGTTAACAAAATCATCAAAAACACACAAAACATGTACACATTTAATAAAAAAAGTAGGGATGGAGGAAAGATCTCACCTTGATACACACTGAATGAATAGAGCAGATATGGAGGCTAAAGCCACCACCCTGTGCTGAGGTACAGGTTCCCAGTGGCTGGCCTGGACCGGATCATTGGACGGGTACCACACACCAGCCTCATGTGCATCCTGATGTCCATCCTGTCAGAGCTTGAAGTCAGGAGTGTGTTGTTTGGGTGGAGGTGGGGGGAGATGCAGGGTTGTCTGTGCTTTTAAACTGTGAAGCTCATCATGCAAAGGCAGCTACCGACTGCAGTCTCTACCAGGGGAGGTCTGTGGGCGGACTGAGGTGAGGAGAGGTCCAGGCAGCTGCTGATGAACATGCCTCGGGAGACCTGCATGGAGGTCGTGGGGAGAGCAGTGGAGGGCGAAGGGGCTCCGTTCTGAAGGGATGTGATAGGCTGTTTATGAGGGAGGGAGGGAGGGCGCACCCTTGGAGTTCATGCAACTGAACTTTGCTTTTGTGGCAGTTTGTGCCTCATGCATTTAACATTCTATCAAACTATTTACTTACTGCCAATGACTAAGTGTGATAGATTGTTGTTATATTGCCCACACCCATGTAGATAATATTACCTAGTTTCAGCTTGTGTAAATGTGCCATTAAGATGCCTTATGTCACCCTTTTCGAGGTATCTTTGGTCACACACCTGTCTGAGCTGCTGTGCTGCAGTAGCTGAGTGGAGACTAGAGGCTTCTCTGAGCGCAGTTGTCCAGACAGCTTCAACTGTAGCCTGGGCTGATTATGGAGCATTAGTAATTGTAATAATAATTAGTAATTGTGTCTATCGATGAGCAGATATTAAGCAGGTGAAATGTTTGGGTACAGTTGAATCCGTATATTTTACCTCTAGGAAATGCACTAGATTCAAGTCAGGATTATTTTAAAATCATTAGCAGGAAGGGAGCACAACACAGAAGTGAAAGCAGTGCTTGGTTTACTTAAATTTGAGAGTGCACTTAGAGTAATTGGCATCTAAAATCAATAAATAATTGTAATAAACAGGGTAATGGTCATCTCAGTATTGATCAGAATAGTCATGATTGTCATTTTGGTCATAGCTGTGCAGCCTGACTCAGGTGTATTGAAATAATTCTGCTACAGAAAGGATGATGTTGACCAGCCCACTTGTCCCCACATGAGCGAACATGACTGGTTAGTTAGACCAGTGGTTCTCAACTGGTCCAGCCTCAGGACCCACTATGTCTCTATTAATAACAGTCACGACCCAAATTGTTGAAGTTTGCTGTTCAGGAAAACAAATTAAGGTGTATTTGGATGTAGTCTCAGCGCATTTTGATACAAATTAGGAAAATTTTGGCTTATTTTTTACTCATTTTGGTATATTTGGATGTTTTTGCCACATTCTGGGCATATTTTGGCCCTTTCTGACAGATTCTGAGCACATTTTGGTTCATTTTTGGGACGTTTTAGCATAAATTTCTCCAATTAGATGGCAGAGCTAAATCTAGAGGCTAATAGTGGGCAACTACTGGTGTCACCACCACTAAATATCCTGCTACTGAAAGCAAACTGTGTCATAAGAAGCACGTCCTTCAAAATAAAAGACTTTGTACCACTACTTCTTTGGAGGGGGGCATGCTTCTGCGACCCTCTAAAAATGGTTTCGCGACCCACTTTTGGGTCCCAACCCACCAGTTGAGAACCACTGAGTTAGACCATTTAAACCAGCAGCACAGACCTCTGTATTTGTAATGCAGAGTCAGAATGTCATCCAAAGCAAAATCCTATTTTGGATGCCTCTGCCAGTGTTAAACCATATGAGAAAGGTTCTAAATGATTGATGATCAAAAAAAGTCTTCAGAGTAAAAATCAGTTGTTTTTTTTTAGGTATTTTCAATTAATTAGAATTTTCTGCTCTTTAAAATCGCCCTCATCATTTTATAATGTTTAATCCTTTCTGAATAGTCAAGTCATGTGGTGTAGTGCGATACATATTGCAGAAAAACTAAATATCACAATGTCTTCCCCCAATATAGTGCAGCTCTACTGACAGTAGACTGAATAATGGATGCATGTATGTCACGCAGCCAGAAGCCTGACAAAGTAGTTCTAATGATGATCTGTCAGTTGGATAACACACAGTGTCACTGCTGGCACGTTAGCAGCAGTAAAACACAGTGCTGCATCCAACCCTCTGTTTTTCATGTGGCTCAAATAAACAAGATGTAATGTGTTTATTACTGAGCTTTAGAGGGGTTGGCTGTGTATAGAGACGTGCTTTGGATGGTTTTGTGTTCATGTATGTGCTGTGCATGTAACCAGTGATGGAACTGTTTCCCTTATCAAAACAGTGGAGTCAGTGATGCTGAGCTGAGCTGAATGAAGTGAGTCCTGTTAGCCAAATGAATCATGATTTCCACCTCTACTGATACCAAGGAAACTACATCCTGGGCCAGCAGGCCTTTTGGTTCTGGAAGCAGTTTTCCAGGCGGCAGGAACAGGAGACCCAGACGTTCTATGTTATGGAATGTGATCGACTGTTGTGGTGACAGACAGTGTGTGCCCTCAGGCTGAGCTCTGTCCACACACTGTGCACTTAAGTAAAACTGAGAGTCCTTTAGTGTGAGAGTGTGTGCCTTGGTGTGTGTGTTGTCAGACAGCGGGATGGTTCCATTGTTTGATGACACTCCGTCTAATTATCCAACAGCGTTACAACTTCTCAAGCAGCTGCTTGCTCGTCCTCCCTCTGGTAATACAGTTGTTGAGGAAGATATTGCCTGCTTATTGCTTCTCCTGAGAGCAGACAGTGTGGCTTACGGCTTTCTAGAAGCATCTGCTCTCAGGAACACACAAACTGCTCTTAATGATGAGTGTGTGCTGGAGACGGTAGAGCCACAGTAATGGTCAGAGGCGATGGAGGGGGGAGGTAATCGCTCAGGAGTGGCAGGTGTTGCCTTATTGCTCACATAGGGAGGATGTTCACTGCTGTGGTTGCAGCTTCTCGGGCTGTTTGACTGTCAGGGTCTTCACATTCCCTTCGTTAGCTTGTCATGTGGAGGACGCTGGTCCAGGCCCTCCAGACATCCCTGGATGGAGAATAAATGTGTGGATCGACTGGTTTCCTTCACTGAGAACTTTAACCTTTAGCCTCAGTCCCTAACCTGCGTCTGCTGTGTGAATGTGGAAAAGGTGTAGACAGAATTCACAAAACATGTCTCAGACTTTTTTCAGCATGCAGAAATGTGTTCATTGGGGTCTAAAACTAACTTCTATGAAACATGACGGCTGAATTTTGAGATTTTTTTCACACCTGATAAATTCTATGTTTTGAATAAAATCATTCTTATGCCAATTTGACATTTTAAAATAGCAAAAAGCTGCAACCTTGACTTGTCATACTTGCGACACATCAAATTCTATTGAAGTTAGAGGCCTCAACAGTTGGTGAAGGGTATGGATACATCCATATATACACTATTACACCTCTAAAATTACAACATTGTGAAAAAGCGTAGTATTTACCATCAGTTATTTAGGGAAGTTCTAGAGTGATGACACGTAAAGTACAATATTAACAACCTGGTTCTGTGGTTTTGTTTTATTTTGATAATTATGGCTCACAGCTAATGAAAATCAGAAATCTAGTATCTCGAAATACTGGAATATTTAATTTAGAGTTTGAGTACAGTACTAGTCAAGCAGTATAAATGCTGTGTATCTCTATCTCTCTCTACTTCAGTATGCACAGTCTTAATCATGGGGAGGACTGCTGACTTGAAGGTTGTCCAGAAGACGATCATCACCTCCCTCCACATAGAGGCTAGGAGACAGGAGGTCAATGGTGAAAGAGCCAGCTGATGGCAAAGTGCTGTATCAAAGCATATTAGTGTATTTCTGTATTGTAAATCCTTCTTATGATTTATCTTAGTGAATATTCTAATCATTTGTGATGCTGGAGTTCTGATTTTCATGAGCTCCTGGTCATAATCATCAAAACTAGAACAAGAAAAGGCCTGAGATATTTCACTCTTGGTGTCATGAGTCTGGAATGTATTCAGTTTTTACTTTCATAAATAACTGATGGAAAATATTAACTTTATCACAATGCTCTGGTTTTTTGATGCGCACTAACACACTTGCAGGACCTTTCTGGGGCCTCCAGTGCCGCCCTTGTTGTTGTGTTTTTTTCTAATTTCAGGCAAAAGTAATTAAAAAGTTGGCCTATGTTGGAGCCATTCAGTCATGTGGATCTGCTGCAAACAGCTTTGTCTGTGGGAACTACATTTCTGGAGATAGCAAAGTTTTCATACTTGGTATTAATAGATGGAAAACTAGTTCCTGTCCAAATGAAATCAAAGTTACTGGTAATTAGATGCAGACCGCTGGCTGTGTTCGTGTGGGGTATTCTGTGTCCGTCCATTTCAGAGATTGAATCAGCCCTTATTTACTGTGAATGTGCTGCTTCCTGTGGAGTCATGAGGAAGTGATGGAGTGATGTGGGAGGAGTGGACTTACTTGCTGTGGAGACATGCTGCATGTACAGCTGAAAGTAAATAGTATTTTTTTTAATTTTCAGAGACATATATTATTAAAAGAAAACATTTTTTCCAAGGATTCCTAAATTTGGCCTCTTAATAATTGTGACTAATCAGTACATTCAGTGATCTGGACATTTGACAGTGTGTGTAGGGTAACGGTCTCCTGGACTGCCAGCCTCCTCTTCTTTCACCTTTGTTGCACTGGATACAGAGCTGTCTCTCATCTCTCTCTAACTTTCAGAACCTGGTGATCATATACACACAGACTTTTAGCGTGCAAAATAAAGACATTTGAGAAAAGAACACAGTTTGAGCTGAGAATACGTTCTTAAAAAACATCAGTCTGACAGTTTTTGTTCTGATCGTGAGCCAAACTCATCTCTGTCTGAGGAAAAAAACAGTCACATCCTGCCTGGCTTTGCTAAGTGCAGCAGTAATGTGGATGGATACTGCAGCATGATGTTGTAAAAAATCCGAGTTGTTATTTGGTTGTTGTCAGATGAAGAGGCTTAACGCTAAACTGCTGGCTGCTAAGGACCAGCAGGACATACATTACAACAGCACATTAATTGACGACACTCCCCTGCTTTGATTATAAATACATTTAATTGGTGAACGCTGACAGATTTCCTGGAGTGATGACATTAGTGCCACAGTATTTATGGACATCTGTTGTATAGCTGAACAGCTGCTTCCATCAGCTGGACTTCAGTAGTGTTAACGACACAGAACAAGTCAGTGCATGACTAGTTAGACTGTTTTCATGTAAGAGTTAGAAGCAGCCTCAGTGAGGAGAACCACTGGGTGACCCAGGTTCATTCAGTAATGCTGCAGGGTACGGTTGAAGACTGCAGCTCGCCATTAAATGAAAAATGGGCCAGACTTTGTTTTGTTAGTCGCGTCCAACATATGGAGTCTGATTTAATTCATGCTCTTCAGTGTGCAGCTGTTTGCTGTGTTTAATGCTTTGGACTTTGAAGGGTTAATCGTTGCATAGCGGCAGACGGGGGTTGTAGCTCGACGTTTTTTAAATAAAGTCTTATTTTGTGTAATTTAATTTTCAGTAAGGGTAATTTCTGCTTGCTTTATCTGTTCTTCAAATTCCCGATGCAGTCTGTGTCTGTGCTGAACACAAACGTCAGTGGCTGAAAAACTCCTCTGTTAGTCTGTAGAGAACCTCCACTGAGTTTCAGCCATTTTTAACAGCTGTTTTGTTATCGATTGTTAACATGGCCGATCTTTCTTTAAGGTAACGGCTTCAAAATTCTCAACCCTACTTCAGGTGCCTTCATCACAGACACGGCTCCAGCTGTTGGATTGTGTTGGCAGGCGGGTGAGATCAGCAGACCAGCTACAGTAACCGTCCTCCAGGATTTACTTGTTCCTGTATCTCATGTCTCTCCTTCTGCAGCCTCCCCTGCAGCTCTCCCACTAGAGGTTTGCCTTGCAGTTGGAGAGCTGCAACAATTAATCAATTAGCTGGCAACTATTACAGTCATCATCAACTGCTTTCATTAACAATTGTTTGTGCAGTCGTTTAAGAACAAAAGGTCTAAATTGTTTGAGTGCAGTTTGTCACGTGTGAACATTTTCTGGTTTCTTTCCTCCTCAATGACAATCAACAGAATATCTTGTTGGATGAAACATTTTTCACAATTTTCTGACATTTTATAGAACAAACAAGCAGTTCATCAAGAAAATCTGCAGATTAATTGACGCTGAAAACAATAGTTAGCTGCAGCCGTAGCCCTCGTTGTTAGATGACCATAGAACACAAAGACCCCAGGAGTGTTGATGGTGCCCTGTGATGGGTGGATGTGCCAGTCAGAGGCTACAGCTTGTCTGATTTGGAGCCATTTCAGTTCAGCAGGCTGATAAAATTTCAAACACTGATTCACTTTGTTCTCTTTCACACTCTTGGACAGCTCTGGCTGATTTGTACTCATGGGCAAAACCTGCCGCGAGCTTTTAGAAAAATCACGTGAGGAAGGGCTTTATGTGCAGCAACGGTAGCAGATGGGTGCACTCCTTCACCAACTCCTGTGTCCTGGGGCTCACTTTTATGTGTCTGTCTGCTTTGCACCCCCCCACACACATGAGCACACACACTCAGCCCTGTGGTGAACCTGAAGGGAATGTTCAGTCAGTCCAGCATAGTCTTCCCCACGCCGGTGAACACTCTGGGGCTTCTGGGATGCAATCAAGGTGAAGGACGCACACAAAAAGAGTAAACACACACACAGAATGCAGCCTCAAGGCTCTTTTTATAGCTGAGGCCTGATGTGCACCACGAGCTGAGCGGTGATTGCGGTGAGAAAACAAGGGAGAGAGGCAGGAAGAAAGAAAGAAATGGGCAGAGAGAGCGAGATAGCAAGAGGCCATGTGATTAAAATAGAAACACGGGGACGAGATGACACAAGACAGGGGAGGAAGAGGCGGTGACGGATGCTCTTCTGGTAAATGAGGAGAGGAAGAGGAGGTGAAGGAGACAGACACAGCAGATAATAGAAGGAGACAAGAGGCGAAGACGAAGAGTGAAAAATAAGAAATGACAAAGATGAAGGGTAAGAAGGTGATGGATGACGCTGCTGTAGTCTGAGAACAGCTGAGTCAGATGATGCGAGGCCTTCATTTCCCAAATGTTGTTTATCCGTTTAATAAAAAAGAAAGTTAGTGCTTGAAATTCATGGATTCAGTCATGGACGTGCTGTCATTTTGCAAGCCAGGACATGCATTCTAGTCCTTAATGTGGAGAGACTTCTTCTTCATCCCACATTCACATCTTATCTAAAGCATCTTCACCCTGTTTCATCCCTCTTGCCCGCTCTGTTTCATTCAGTCCATTTTACATTGCAGGGCTTTGGTGAGGTAAATTACCGTAGCTGTTAACTGCTGATGCAATGTTCTCTGGGATAATTAACAACCTATTTTTAGCATTCTCTCAACCTTCCTGTGGGTCATGGCCCAGTCCCTCCGGCACAGGCCGATATATCAGAGTAAAGGACAGGAGTCATCACGCCTCTGCTGCTGCTGCACGGTCACTAACCAGCAGAGAGACAGAGAGTTTAATTATCACTGCCTCACCTCTCCGGCCCGGCAGTCACAGAGGACACTGCATCTGTCTGGCTGGATGTGATCACAGCAGACCCTGCATGCTCAGCTTTCAAATGTCGCCCACGTCAGATGATTGTACCTTTGTTCTGCTAGTCGGGCCCAGTGGATACGAATTTTAAATATTCGTCTTAGCTGTTAGTCGGCAGCGTTACCAATCAAAAATCTAAATAAAGTAAAGTCAGTGATTTTTCATATGCTGATAAAGCTACTTCATGCACCAACCATCACTATAGTGATGTGGTCACTTTAGTCATCTAGTATTAACAGCATCACCCTAGTAGGATGCACTTTAATTGTGAGAGCTCTGCCCAGAAACCATTACATGCCACAGAAGTATTTGTCACGGTGGCCCTCACAATTTTTGCTGAGATAGACAACGTAAGGCTCTGAATGAGAGATTCATGCTTGCATGTTTAGATCATCTCTGTAAACCTGCTTAAAACTGACAAAAGTTTAAACTGATAGAGGAAGGTATAGTTAAGAGGGATGTGTGCTCTGACAAGTGTGGATGGTTTTTTAACTTCATTAAAGGATAAAAATGTCACCACAGATTAACTGTCATATTACCAACTGTTGAAGCAAACAAAGAGCCTCATTCTTCACACATGCTTCTCCCATTAAAATCATGTCTGTGCAATTTTAGGATAATGAACACAGATGCAGCTGTGCCTCTGCCAGCACGACAAGGATCTCTAAATGTCAGAGGGAGAGTTGACAGGCAGTCAGATGTGCTAACCTCCACCATCAGCCTGGCTGTCATGGCATGAACATGAGGTGGGGACCTGCCAGGCTGAAGACCTGGGTGACGATAGCCTTAAGTTTTAAACAGAACAGTTAAGTTTTCACTTCCAGTCACCTAATTTGAGACAACAGTTCCTGGGCCTAGGGTTCTTTTCCATGCTGTCGACACTAAAGCATAGCGTGTTTTATTACCCTAGAATGAGCTGATCTCATAGCTGCACAGCTATGGCCAGAATGATAATTACTTTCAAATGACAGTCACAGTTATTTATCACAACTATTCACTGATTTTTACAGACCAAATCCTTTCATTGCTTTCACATTGTGATGTTTACATACATACATTGGGGATAAGTAATTACAGCTCTGGTGAACACAGATGCAGCAGTGATTCTGTTAGCAGGACAAGGATCTCTAAATGTCAGAGGGAGAGTTGACAAGCAGTCACATCTGCAGGACACTGTTACTGCAGTGCAGCAGCTCAGACAGGTGTGTGGTTGGAAATCTTTCCAATGTTTATTTACCAAAGATGAAACCAGGGGGCTGCACGGTGGTAAGCAGCGTCGCCTCACAGCTAGAAGATCCCCGGTTCGCGTCCCGGTTAGGACGCCTGGGTGGAGTTTGCCTGTTCTCCCTCCTGGGTCCTCCAGCTTCCTCCCACAGTCCAAAAACCATCCGTAGGTGTGAATAAGAGTGTGCTTGGTTGTCTGTCTCTATGTGTAGCCCTACAATAGGATATGCTGGGTATATCCAGGGTGTGCCCTACCTCCAGGCTTCAGCTCGTGACCGTACAGAGGATTAGGCGGTGGATGGATGAAACCAAGTGATTCAGACTATCTGGGCTGACTTCTATTTGCCGAGTTTTCTATGAGCTGAGCATTTTAAATCTCAACATCACAGTGGATCATGTTCATTTAACTGTGGAACTGCTGTCACTCTAAATTTTGTTGAACCTAATTATGTTGAACACATTAGTTGGATATTCAAGTCTTCACACACAAAATATTCACTCTAGCATTTAAACCTCTTGTAGTTTTGCATCTCTATCTGACAGCAGCACGAAATCAAAGTGCATTTTCTAAGAAGTAGTTGATGGGATGTGTTGATCTGGCAGGAAGTGTTAAGCATCCACCTAGGGCTGGGTGATTTTAACATAATGACGCACCGCAGCGACAGACAGTTCATCAGTCGCAATAAGAAAATAGTTTGACAGGATGTTCAGTAGTTTCACTTGAAGGCATCAGATGCAGATCAGAAGTATGGTTGCTGCTGTTTTAAATCTACAGTTTGCAAACATTAATCACAAAAGTCAAGTAAGGTGATAGCTTTGCATTTTTTTCGATCAACAGTGCCTTTTATTGCTTTTTTGTAAGAAAGGAACAAGTGTTTTGTCTTCAAAATGCTACGCAATCTGACAAGTAAATGAGATATCAAAACATTGTCCCCATTGGTGTGTGAATGGGCGAAAGCCAAACACATTGTAAAGTGCAGACCGTTTACCATTTACCATTTACCATTCACATTATATGCAGTTACAATGAGCCGATCATTCAGAGTAATACCCATGTACAGTACATTAGTCTCTATCATGCCGGCTCAGGCTCGTTGTTATTCATGTATGAGTGTAGTTGTTATACAGGATCATCACACAAAGGTCACAGCTGAGATTCCTCCAGCATCCAGAGTGTGTGTGTCCATCAGCCGCCTGCTTCCAGCCAAATATCCTTTAGCATGACGCTGAATCCCGGCCCGCTCCCTCATTGGAAGTCTCTCTGGAGAAGCACATCAGCTAAATGCATCAAATGAAAAATTTACATTCATCCAAAGCCTTCACCCCGCGGATGGTTCGGGACCCCGGCCGGGCCCTCTGGGAAATTCATCCCACGACCCTTTTACTTGTTCCGCACTCATCTCAGCGTCGGCTATGAGGGCAGATCAGCATCAGCTGAGGTCAGGCTGAGATAATGGTGAGGGTTAATGCTCTCTCGGCAAGCTCAAGCGGATTTTATCAGTCGCTCTCATTGAATTATGAATAGAAGAGGGATAGCGGAGGGCAAAGTCTCCTTCACCATGTAATGGAGTGAATGAAGGCTCACAGAGGATCCCATTAGAACCAATTATAATCACAGATAAGGAGTTCAGATGTGGAGCCATGTTCTGTTAAGCTCTCCTTGTTTGGTTTTACGCAGCTCTCTATTTTTCTTTAGAAGTAAACTTTACAAAGAAACATTAACCCCCTAGCAGGCAGGTTTCACCCTTTATCCTTTTTAGTAATTTCTGGAAAGAAAAAAAATCATCTTATTTTACGGTTTCAAGTGTTTTTCCTCCTCCTGCTTGTTGTAGCTCCTCATTGAAGCTGCATAATAATGTCCTTAAGTTAAATATTGATATTGGACTCTTTTGTTTTTCATGCCAGCTTAAAATTCAATTATTAAACATCTTGTGTATACGTTCCTGCATATTTTCCCAAAATGCTGCTTGACATGTTTGGTGTTTTTGGAACCTTTGGGGTTTCTGCTACACTTTGTTTTAACTTTAAGTTCCAAGTATATAGTACCACCTCTTTACAGCATATCTCATCTCAAGACACTTCACATAATAAAGTTAAGACCTTACAAAGTTCCCGAGAAAAGCCCTGCAAGTCCAAACGATTCACTCTGAGCAAGCTCTGTGTGGTTTTGAGTGAAATATCACAACTGTTCCTTCTCAGAATACATTAAAGTGATTGTGATGATCCCTCAAGCACCAGAAACGGGTCAACATTTGAATTAGTCAGATACTTGGTTTGTGATCAAAACCAGCGGCATTTCCATCACATCCCAAGGAGGACTTTAATAACAATAATCAGGGGTTTGTAATTGTGCTTTGTAGCAACTCATTTTGTTCAGTGGCGTGCAGGCAATCAATCCCAGCAAATGGAGCTGGGATTGATTGCCTGCGATGTGTCAGATATGGTTCCTCCTCGACAGCTATATTATCTTGTTAAATGTCCTAAGTGTAATCTACTGCTCTCCCATGAAAAAATGTAGCATCTCTATGTCTGTGGACAGCTGTGGCTCTAGTCGGGGAGCAGGTTGTCCACTAATTGCAGGGCTCAGTCCTCGGCTCTTCATGTCCACGTGTTGCTTCGTTCTTCAGCAAGACATCGAACCTAAGTTGTTCCTCGTGACAGGCGTGCACACTGGTGTGAATGACGGGTGAAGAACTGTAAACTGCTGAGGTGAAATGCTGCTGGAAGTGCAGCCAGTCTAGCAATGTAGTAGTGTTTCTGTTTTAAGTTGAACTGATTGACACAGGAGGTCTACTGGAATGCCCGTTCACAGTAGACTCAGTTCTCTCACAGTCGTTTCTTTAAATCACTCAGCTCCAGCTGCAGTAAGATCCATACTGAATGGTTCAAAAACGGTCTGTATCATCAAATGATAGTTGGAACCTGAACCACTGTAATGCTGTCTATGTCCTCAGTTTGCTATTATCAGGTTGTTGATATTCTGCTGGGTGGAGAGGGAATGGTTACAGCGTTATACCAATTATGATAAACTAGGTGAAAATTGCCTATCTCACTGTTATTCCTCGCTGAGGGATTAGCTGCTGGAAGATGTTAAGCAGGCTGTGATTTGATGTCGGGAATCTGACATTCTCTCTCAAAGCAATCATTCTCTTTTATTTGAAATTCATGGCACTGTGGAAAATGGATTGAGATTCTGTTCAGGATTATAAGACAATCACTTCATCCAGGAAACGTAGAACGTAATTTACTTTAGAGATTCCCTCAGTAAATCCATTGCTGTGTGTGCCTGAGCGATTGTCTTAGATAACACTGACCCTTTGTTGTCCCCATATGCTTTGGGTTTATGAGAAAATGAATGACACTGACTGTACTTATCCATTCATCAGCCTCTTGTTCTTTCTTTTAGCTTTTCTACCACCATTCCCACTCTTCTCTCATCCCACAGAGCTGAATGTCTCCCTCTCTTTGTCTGTCAGGTTGAACATCCTGCTGGGCGGCATGACGCCTCTCTACTTCCACGTCGTCAACGTGTGTTTGCACTGCGCCGTGACCTGCCTGCTCATGCAAACATGTGAACGATGTGTGTTTGAAGACTCACGTCTGGCCTTCATCACAGCCCTCCTGTTCGCTGTGCACCCGGTCCACACGGAGGCTGTGAGTATATCACACACAGACTGTCACAAAGTGACACAAGAAAAGTGACGAAACAAGGAGTTAAACATATCAGATGGGTTGACCATTACAGCAGGCTGTGTGCAAACACTGGATGGGTTCTTCAGTGTACACACAGCAGACAGCTAGAACATTACCATGTACCTGTCTCTTTCACTTCACCCAGCGTCTTTGCCCTCCTCTGCGCCCCAACCTTCAAGTCACTAATGAAACAAATGCTCTCAAGCCACCAAATCACCCTGTTGCAGTCAAACAAACCAACTTCTTACCCGTCACTGTCAGTCAGGGCTGTTCTGAGCTTGACCAGTGCAGCCCAGTCCAACCAGTGGGAGGCCGATCAGTCAGATTTACATACCACCATGTTGCACATCACCTCTGCCTATATGAAGCCTTCTGTCTGCTTCTGCTAGCTGGAGTTGTTAAACTAGTGCTACACTGTTCCTGTCAGACTGTAAGTGTGGTGAAGTGGAACATCTGCCCAGGTCTCATGAGGTCTGCTTAGCATGAGTCATTGGAAACCAGCAGCAAAACCTTTGTACGTCACCAGAACATCATTACATTCAGCATTTATCCTGTAGCATGCATAGCTGGCTGATTGGTTGAAAGCATTGTGGAGCGATGATGGAGTAATGTGATCACTTATGGATGTTCCCTTGCTGATTTTTTCTCTTGAATTAAACTGCCTTTAGAGTTTTTTCTATTTGAAATGCTGCCTAGTGCAAAATAACAAAAACAGAGTCAGGGGCAGAATTTATGCTAGATTTAATTCAGAATCTATTCAGAGCCTAAACACAGACGACATTCCCCTCAGGGTCCGCTGGCTTTGTCCCAATTGAGTATCTTGCGCTGCTGCCTCCCGTCGGGAACGCACTCCCACCTCATACCTATTCAACAGCTCTTTTTCTGCGGCTGTGAGGAGGTATATTAAAATCTAAAAAACAGGCAGGTCTAACTCGCTCTTACGTACCCATTTAAAGGGTTCAGTTTAAATGATTTCAAGTTGATACACGTCCAGAACATTGGCTTCATCACAGATATAAATCCAGTTTGGCCATAAAGAAGCACACATCAGACCTGTTAGGTTTGATGTGTGCTCCTTTATGGCCAAACTGGATTTATATCCGTACCATCTGTTGTTTCACATCTGTATGTTTACATGAAGCAGGGAAAACAGTTGTCAGATTGCATGAGGGTGGAGAAGATTAGGGGAGGAGGAAATGACCAGAACAGTAGTACGAGATGTAGCACCACAAATATGAACCACATTCTGTGTTTGTTGATACACCTTACTACTGATTTAAGAAAGCACAGTGACCGAAGCATTTAGCTGTTGGAATATAATTGTTAAACCTTTGATAGAAACACCATCCATTATCTATACCCTGCTTAATCCTCTGTAGGGTCACGGGGAGCTGGAGTCTATCCCAGCTGACTTGGACGAAGGCAGGGGACACCCTGAACAGGTCACCAGTCTATCACAGGGCTACATATAGAGACCAAGCACACTCTCATTCACACCTACAGACAATTTAGAATCATCAATTAACCTCAGCATGTTTTTGGACTGTGGGAGGAAGCTGGAGTACCCAGAGAAAACCCACAGGGAGAACATGCAAACTCCACACAGAAAGATCCTAAGTGTCCTAGCTGGGATGCGAACCGGGGACCTTCTAGCTGTGAGACGACGCTGCCAACCACTGAGCCACCATGCAGCCCTGATAAAAATATTTAATAAAAAAAACCTCAGCTGACTGCATTTAGTGAAAACTTAAGACTACACTATTATAATCAATACATGCTGTTTAAAAAGTTCTAAAGCCTTTCTGTGTCAGCACATATGGTGTGGGTCCTAATGCACTTTTAGCCTGCAAGCCTTCTTGAATTCATCTATATGTGCTAAAACCAAGTTTTTATGTAAATAAAATGCAAATAAAAGACTGCAATTTTCCAAAACTAAATTATCTAGGATTTTGTCACTGGGTCTTACACTGTTCAGCAGTTTTTCCTCATTTCACATTTTTGCTCTTCGCAGTAGTTTGACGTTGTGGGTTCCATTAAGAAAAAGGAGACTCAACAAATAATGCCTAAAGTTGTTAGTTTAAACTTGAGTGTTGCTTTTTTTAGCTATGAATATTTAATGTTTCTTAACATTTGCAGCCAAGTTTTCAGACGCTTTATCACCAGACAACAAAACTACTCTCTGTATCACCTCCACTCATCTGAACTCTGTGATTTCCTGTTCTGGTCCACTGACTTTAGAAACTGTGGGTTAGCATTCCAACGCTCTTGTGCTATGTACAGTGTGTGTGCAACTACCTCACAGTGAAAGCTCTTTATCTTTATGTAATGCTGAGACCAGGTTACGGGAGTGACTGTAGCTCACAGAGGCTTGCAGATGAGTCGATATGAACACCTCCCAAACAGGCATAAAGGTGGCATGAAGAAACCACCAAACCACACAGACAGCTCAGAGACTGTGACAAGCAGCTTGCAGGAGAGTAATTCCAGCTCACGCCTTCAGTCTAATGATCGTCTGTGGTTTCCATATTGCAGCCATTATTTAACAGCGTGGTTAATCAAAGGTACATAAGCCATGTTTCTTGAAAGAAGTGAGACATGAGGGTGGCAGATTCTACCCTGCAGAAGTGTCTTTGAACAGGGTGGAATCAGCTCAGTATCACATTCATGTTTAATTCACTCCTGCTTTAGTTCTCTGTGTCCTTTGTGTCACTGCATGTAAGGGTGGACGGTGCGGCGTCTGATAATCATAATCTTGCATATGATGTACTTTTCAGAGGACTGGTACAAATCAAATTGGTAGATAAATTATTAACAGCGCTGTCCAGACTTTCCTGCTGCACCTGAGGCGTGACTGGTTGTGACAGTGAGGACGATGCTCATTGCATGCACTAGTCATCCTGTAGGTGTAACTTACTTTGTAAACAATAAATGTAAAGCCACACCGTTGCTTTCTCTAGAATGTGCACATCTATGCCATATCTCTCTTCACTCAACCATCTGGACTTGCTGCTGCTCAAGCACACCAGCTCCACTCTGCTCGAACACTGTAAAACTACTGTACACTACACAATGGCAAGTTGTAATATTGGAGCAATCCAGTGTACGTGTTCGAATTGGAAACCACTTCTGATTATTGTGAATCAGATTGTGGATCGAGGGGCTGCACGGCTCGGTGGTTAGCAGCGTCGCCTCTCAGCTAGAAGGTCCCCGGTTTGCGTCCCGGTTAGGACGCCTGGGATTTTTCTGTGTGGAGTTTGCATGTTCTCCCTGTGCAGTTGGGTTTTCACCGGGTACTCCAGCTGTCCCCTGCCTTTGCCCTGAGTCGACTGGGATAGGCTCCAGCCCCCCCGCGACCCTACAGAGGATTAAGCGGTGTACAGATAATTGATGAATGGAGATTGTGGATCGTGATTGCACCATAAAAGACAGTCACACGTCTTCTGGCCAGGTCGCCTGCCCCTCTCTGTATGTCATTTGGAACCTCTGCTCCACTTTCAGTTTGATTCCCACATTGCAACGCTTCACCTCGTCTGACTGCGAAAAGTGGTGAGCCAAGTTGTGCAAGTTGTTGAATCTATGCAAAGGAAGCAGAGCTGATTATTATTCATCCCCTGCTCCAACAGGTGAAATGACGATAAAGGGCTCAGATGTTCACTACACAAGCGCTGCAGAGAAATCGCAGTGTGGGAGCAGAAGGGGGGGAGGGTGGGAGATGAATGGAGCAGAGGAGTATGTGCACAGGGAGAAAGAGTTGAGCAGAGAAAGAGAAATGCATGAGACTTGCTGTAGGAAGCTGATGAAAGAAAGCGAGAGGCAGTGAGTGAGGAAGAGATGAATAGAGAGCAGCAGGGGATACAGGAGGACAGGCCTCCTGCCAGGGCGCTGCCCTATACAGAGAGACACGAAGAGGAGGAGAGGCAGCAGCAGAGCGGAGGTTCACAGGAGAGGGAGAGAAAGCGAGCTGGGAGCAGAGGAAGCAAGACGGCACGACAGCAAAGAGAGTAAGAGCAGGAAGCGTGAAGGAGTCAGAAATAAGGTCTCAAAGTCTCTAGGCCAGTGTAGGAGAGAGTTTGATTTCCCTGCTCATCTCCTAGAATGCCAGTCAAAGTGCCACAACAAGCACCAACGCTTGGACTGGATGTGACGGCGAGAGTTGGAGCATGTTAGGATTTCAGTTTACTTATGAAAATCAGCAGGATGCAGCATTTTGAGTTTCATTTTACATTTATGTTATTTAAAATTGAAATTAGTTTAGACTAAAGTGAATTGGCCATATGGCACCTCAATGAAGATATGGTGGATATGAATGCTTACCTGGTGCTCACTTGTGTAGGTGTTGATTCTGAGATGCGAGGCTGCTGTGCTTCTGCTGCTCTGCTAGTCTGTAATTAGGCCATTTATTTGTCAGCGGTCAGGTAAGATCCCAGGGAGCAACAGTTCTCTGACGCACATATAATTTGTAGTCATGGTCTTCGGTTTGATTGTTTTATTTATCGAAAAGTCAATAGAATAAATAGAATTATAAACAGTTATAGAGCTTCAGTTATCTGTGTCGGAGGAGTGACAGTTACTCCATCTAACTCCTGGTGGTTAAAATACATTTAAATGACTGTCCACTGTAGTGACAGGGGGACACTGATACTTCTGATGCTTGTTAGAGTCTGAGTTTAAAGCATTTCATAGATTTGGGTTAAGTTTCACATTTACTTATGAAATTAATATAATTTAAAAGCTTTCTTTTTTCATCGTTTGACTTGAGTTTATGACCAGTACAGGACATGATGGCTTGGAACTCCATGACTTTGGTTACACTATGACTCTCATTACTCTCTGACTCTTGTTTCTCAGTTACTCTATGACTCTTATGACCGTTACCCCTTTTCCAACAAGAATAACCAGGTCCTAGTTCTGGTGCTTAGTTGGTTCAAATCTGGTTCCTCCTAACAACTTGTTGCTTTTCTATTGGCAAGGAGCCAAGTTGGAGCCACGCCATTGGGTCACCTTAAAACCACTACGCTAGCATCCATTACATAGCAGTTAAACAAACGCAGTAAGTTGATGATAATATCTATGTTTATCTCTATAGATGGTCTTAAGGCTGATTGTGAGGCGGAGGTCCTCCTGTTGCCTGGACACATCTGTGATCACACTACTGGTGGGACACAACTGTAGCGGATTTCTGGTCAACAGTTTGTGGTAAACTTCCGTGTGTCCCGGGAGTCATTCCAACACATGTGTGATGGGACCAGGGACGTCCTGGAGAACAAGGACACTTATTACCGCTTGTGTGTCCCTTTCAACCGTTGATCATTGGTCACCATAACCCCGCCTCCAGCCCCTGACATACTTTGTGCTTAGCTCTGGACCAGCAAACAGTTGGTGCTTGCTAATCACCAGTTTTTAGCACCTGGAGTTGGTGCTTAGGTGGTGGAAACACAAAGAACTGGTGCTAAGTCAGGCACTGGCTGCTCCGAACTAGACCTGGAACCAGCTCGGTGGAAAAGGGGTATGTGACTTACAAGATCTGTGATTCTGTTATACTGTAACTTTGAGCCCAGTGGACAGAGGTGTGGAAGTACAATCTAAGTAGTAAACTGTAGTCTTCCCTTACTTGGACAAGGGTTTAACTTTGACTATTGAGCATGTTTCTAATGGACATGACTACAGTTGAATATTAGTCATTTTAATTAGTGAAAGCAACTCTTTCTTCTCTCTCTAGTCTTAAAAAATGAGATGAAGAAACATAGGATCTGATACTATGGTTTGTTATCTTCCCAAGCATGCAGTATTTTTGGGTACTGGAATGGGATCCAAAGCAGAATGGTCCAAGCTGAATCCTGATATACAACATTTTTGGAAAATTTGCAGTTTCCATCACCTACTGTTATGCAAATATTTTTAGGAGCGAGCAAAGTGGATGGAAATGTGCCTCTATGCACACCCGCACACACACACAGCTTGATGAATCCCAGGCTATAGTATAAACAGGCTGCATCATTAAGACCAGATGGAGTTCATTTCTCTTTTCGTGATAAGGAATGAGATTGGCAGACAAACACACACACACACACATATACAGCAGATACACAAACACACTCACACTCACCCAGTAGATTAACCATCAGTGCAACTTGTGCTCTCTCTCCAGTCTTGTGTCCTTGTTCGCTCATTTAGAAATGACTTGGAAACCTTTCCATAAGAAACAGATGAGGTTGTTGCATGTGAGACTTTCTAAACAGAAGCAGCTTCCAGTCCGCTGTGAGGTTTTTCCTGCTGAGTCTTCCAAGTCTTTATCTAAACTGAACTACTTAGCAGCCATTCACACATGTAATTGTTCTCAATGAGGTTAAAGCGTTTTGCTCACTGCTAATGAACTGATCGTCAGATGACAGCATAGGTGAATAGTTCTTTTATTATATTGGTTGTAAACAAGTGAAATTAATGAAAGCTTGTTTGTTTCTGCCCAGCCTGTGTTAGAGAACATCAGTAAATGGCACCAGACTTGCTTTGTCTGGACTGAAATTAATGGTGATTATGTTTCTTTTTAGTTAGCCAACTTCATTAGTGGATATCATTAGCTAGAATAGCTAAATATTGACCACAGCTGACTGTGGGCTTTCCAGCAGCAAAATGACGCTGCCAGTGTCCACGCAGGCTGTTCAAGATTCAATCAGCTGTTGGATCATCACCAGTTTCCGATGATAACTTCATGTCCATCCATCATTTTTAATTTGCCATACAGCAGCAAGCATAAACCAGTTGTTCTGTAAATGAAAGAACAACCTTAGTTGAATATAAGATCTTAAGCATAGCAGTCCACTTTACTGCTGAAGACTGCTGTAGGGGCTGCACGGTGGCTTGGTGGTTAGCAGCGTCGCCTCACAGCTAGAAGATCCCTGGTTTGCATCCCGGTTAGGACACCTGGGATCTTTCTGTGTGGAGTTTGCATGTTCTCCCTGTGCAGCGTGGGTTTTCACCAGGTCCAAAAACATGCTGAGGTTAATTGATGATTCTAAACAGGTGTGAATGAGAGTGTGCTTGTTTGTCTCTATATGTAGCCCTGTGATAGGCTGGCAACCTGTCCAGGGTGTCCCCTGCCTTCGCCCGAGTCGGCTGAGATAGAGTCCAGTCCCCTTACGACCCTGCAGAGGAAGCTGTGTACAGATAATGGATGGATGGACTGCTGTAGGTGTGGCTCTATGTATTGGTAATATCAGTTGGTCAATCAGTGTGTGCAGCTTGGTTAAAAGTGAGCTATTCCTCAGGCCGAGGTATAGCTCACTGAGTTAGGGCGTTACCATGTGGGCGCAGCAGCGGTTGAGAGTTCGAGTCCAGCTCGCGACCCTTTGCTGCATGTCTCTCTCTGCACCCCGTTTCACCCTGTCTCTCTTCCTATCATTAAACCCCCCCCCCAAAAAAAACAAAACAAAAAACAATATATGTATATATAAAAGTGATATGTTGCAACAACTTTTAGGTGAATTGCCAGAGTATGTTGTATAATCAGGCCATAATTTCATTTAGTGTAAAAGACAGGGTTCTGCAACACCAGAAACTACAGTATTTGCCACGGTGACAACATCTTTTCCTTACATAACTGTGCTCCTTGCCTAGCGATTATCTCGCAAGCCATTCCTTCACTCTCCTCTCCTTCTGGGTGTGAGAGCTGCCTTCGCTTGATCAGGAAAATCGCCGAGCTAGAAGCAAAAATATCTGCATTGTATCAGATAGGAGATGAGGAACAGATCCTCGACTCTTCCCCACTGTCTCCACCTTAGCCGCTGGAAACCTGGACTTGACCGTGCTGCGCCTGGATGTTGTTTTAAAGAGTGATTTCAAGCTACTCAGAGGCTGCAGCAATTCTGCCTTTATCTCTGGGGCTATCCTCTCTTTCTGTTGTGGCAGGATGTTCTAGCAGGCTGCTCTGACTCCACACCTGGATACAGTCAGAATGCTTCTCACAGCTTTTATTGATCATTTTAATCTATTCTGGGAGTGTGAATCTAACATTCACCACAGTCCCTTGTTGCAAACGTTCTCCATGACATCTCCAGCCCACTTGTTGAACTGTGTCCTCTGCAGTATACTGTGTTCATCAGCTCATGGTTAGTGGTTGTGGTGGAGGCCTGGGGAGTGTTTCTGATAAGAGCTTCAAGTGTCATTAAGTCTGTTGTGAGGAATTTTCTGTCTTTGAAGCTTGTACTGTTAAACCTGGTGGCCCACAAGTGATTTTATTTGCCATCATTTATTGTCCCCCGAGCCTGATGAATTTCTACCCACCCTTGTTTTAAAGTATGACAGAATTGTTCTATGTGGGGATTTTTATATTCATGTTAATGACTTCAAAAATGCTCATGCTTGTTTACTTATTTTTAACATCATGACTTCTTTTAACTTCATTCAGCATGTACGTGAAGCAACACACAACCTTGACCACACATATAACTTTGCTGTGTTACCCTGGGTGTAAATACAGCCTCCATAGAATTGCTGGAGATGATCATATCAGACCATACATGTATAGTTTTTAATTGCAAATCACCCATTTTAACAGCATCACTCCCCATTCCACATACACTCGCACTTTAAATGAGTAAACAGTTTCTTTGAACTTGTTTCCTGCCAATGACACAATCCGAGATTTCTGTTCCGAACTGTTGATCATCAACTAAATCCTTTGTTTAATGGCTGATTATTTTGAATCTGCTTTTGTAAACCCACTGCTGAAAAAAACTGGGCTGGATCCCTCTCTTCCTGAAAACAATTGGGCTATTTTTAAGTTACCTTTTGTTTAAAAAATACAATAAAACAGTGTTCCACTTTAATCTTCGTTAGAAAATAATAGCATTTTTGAAAAGTTTCAGTCTGGGTTCCAGAGGCTCCACAGCACTGAGACTGTATGGTTTGTGGTCACTAATGATCTCTTAATGGCTGCTGATGAAGGTTTCTGTTCAGTCTTGGTGTTGCTGGATCTTAGCCATGGACACAGTGGATCACAACATCCTGCTGGACAGACGGGGGCACTAGGTGAGGATATCTGGGAAGGCTATAGACTGCTTCTAATGTAATCTGTCAATTATCACATTGTCGTGATAATGTTGCATTGGTTTTATATAGCCCTTTTCTAGACACTCAGATGCTTTACATTGCATTATTCATTCACTCCATACTCCATTGTGCTAAGCTACGTATGTAGCCACAGCTGTCCTGGGGTAAACTGATGGAGGCGAGGCTGCCAGTCTGCTCCATCGGCCCCTCCGACCACCACCAACCACTCACTCATGTCGTCTTTATCTGTTAAACATGGTGTTCTACAGGGGTCTGTTCTGGAACCTGCTTTGTTTTCACTGTACATGCTTCCAGTTGGACACATCTTTCAGAAGCATGGTGTTTCTTTTGATTTCTATGCAGACGATACACAGATCTATCTGGCCGGTGTGCTTAGCTCTCTTTCTGATTGCATTACAGTACCACAAACTGGATGTCAAATACTAACTATCCAGACTCCTTTGATGTCGTGCCACACACAGATATCACAATACAACGAGATGAAAGGCATGCGAGTACATTATTTTCCTACAACCTTCATTACTTTCATTAGTACAATACATGAGAGCTGTACGACACTTTAGCTGTCTCTCAGTTTAAGTGTGAGTTGTGAACAAGGCAAGGTCTTAGTTGGTTGACGAAAGCTAAGGTTATATGGAAGGTTACACAGGATGCAATGATTTAGTGTGAGTGTGTGTTGATGTGTGATGCGTTAGTGCTGTACAGCTACATGTGTCAGTGGCAGCTGGATGTAGTACTGTGCTTGGTCTGTCCGTGGATGTCTCTGGATCTGGAGCTCCACGTCTCTGATCTGCAGCCGCTGGCCTCACCACCTGCTGTCCTGCCATCCACACCCCAACTTCTCCTGCTATCCCCTCCCCCCTCATCCCCACTCCCACCCTAACCAGTCGAGGCAGATGGCTGCCTTCCCAGAGCCTGGTTCTGTCGGAGGTCCCCCCTCTCCCATTGGGTTTTCTGTTTTCTGTTCTTCCTGCTGTGTAAAGCACTATCTGATGACATGTGTTGTAAATATGCGCTATATATATAATATTGAATTTAATTGAAAGAAACAACTTTTTAAACTGAAATACTTGTTATTGGTTGGCAGCATATGGCTAAAGATATATTCTCACCTGTGTTTGTTTTCTTTCCCATCATGTCTGGCCTGTTGGAAAAAATCTCCATGTCTGGTTTGACATTATCCGAGCTTTGAGTAGCTCACCACTAAGCTTGTGCAATCACTGAAAAAAAGCTTCAAAAGTACCTATTTTTCCTTTTAAAAGCACTGAGGCCATTATACTTGCTTTTTCCCCTTCTTGCTTTAATTATGCAATTCTTTTTACCTGCCTGGATGAAAAATGTGCACCCCTGTTTTAACCTCAATTCAATAATCCCAGTATAGATTTTAAAATTTTGCTAAACACCTTTTAAATCCTTGCTCCTGAGCAAACGTTTGCTATTTCTATTACTATTATTATTTTTAGGAGTTTGCATCATAGTGAGATGCAGAATTAAAATGAACAGACTAAGAGCCTTTAGAAAAAAACCATAAGGGGTTATTTTGCTAAAGCAGGAACAGCAGGAGGAAGTAATATTCTTCAATGGAAACCTCTTCTTCTCAGTTCTGAGTATAAAATGAGGTATTTATGCCTTCCAATGTGGTCAGAGCCCCGGATTTTAATAAGGTGCCGGATAATAGGACAGAAAGAGGCAGTTGTTTCTAGCTCTGACATCTACAGTTTGTCAGGGTGTTTCAAGCTGCAGTGTGGGACTTTGGGGACTTTTACATAGAAATGAACATCTATTACATGCAAGCCAAACCAGCTCACACAGTGCTGATTAAGCGTGTCAGTGGCAGGTAACTCTCTCTGTATTTCTCACACGCGTTTTCATTCTGAGTCAGTGGTGTCGCTGCCCTGCTGGCACACAGTTAGCAAAGTGTTTTACGTCAACCAGCAGTGATTGGTTTGGCAGAGCTGAAGAGGGGAAGCAGCCATAGTGACGGGGACAGGTTGGGCTACCACAGCTAGGATATGGTGGGAAAACTAAGGACGCATCCAAGAAAAGTTTCTGATGCTCCTCATAATAAAGACATTTTGCATTCACAGGCTATTGTCAGTGAGGTGTATGTCATAAGCATTCATTAACAGTGTTTGTGGACTTGCTGTCTGTCAGACAGAGAAGGCAGAAGTTCCACATTGCAGCTTTGATAAATAGTGTTCAAACCTTTGTCAGGCTGTGGGATCAGATCTTTACTCATCAGTTTGATAAGTCTGTATAGCTTGAGCATTTCACTTACTGAATTCATTTGAATGAATTCTGTAATGTCTTGGTTTCCTTTAAGTGTATAACATCAAACATTCTGAGTTTGTGCAGTGTCCTAAGACATTTGAGATCTGGTATATGCTGATGTGCCAAAACACTGTGACCTCCAGCCTCATATGCTCTTAGTCTTTCGCGTGCCTCTGAAATAGCTCCAACCTGACGAGGCCTGGATTCCATTAGATGTCTAAAGGTGCCCTGTGGTATCTGGCACCAAGATGTTAGCAGGAGATCCTTCGAGTCTTGGAACTGCTAGTTGGAGCTGCTTGTTCTAGCAAATACCCCAACACACTGAAGGTGGTTCTCGGTTTGTCCCTCCTTGGACCATTGTCTGGAGGTAGTGGCACTGCTGATCCATTCTCCTATTTCCAACACACTGACAACCAGAACCTTCTGTTCATTACTATCTAACATGTCCCAGACCATAGCCAGAAACTGTAAAAACAGAAATGCTGATCTGTGATGTGCTGTTCTGTCGGAAGATTTCATCAAATCTGAGTTTAGAGTCATACTATTTGATTCTGTAAAACCAAAAGATTTGCGTTCTGCGGTGCTACCATGAAGCCATTAGAGAATCAGCTGCGACCAGTGATCATACAGTAAAAATTCAAGGACTCTTCTGCTGAACTGCAGGCTGTATGCACACAGAGCCGATAAGAGAAGGTCCCCAATCTATCACAGGGCTACATATAGAGACAGACAACCAAGCACACTCACATTCACACCTACAGACTATTTAGAATAATCAGTTAATCTCAGCATGTTTTTGGACTGTGGGAGGAAGCCAGAGTACTCAGTGAAAACCCACGCTGCACAGGGAGAACATGCAAACTCCACACAGAAAGATCCCAGGTGTCGTAACCGGGACGCGAACCGGGGACCTTCTAGCTGTGAGGTAACACTAACCACTGTGCAGTCCCTGTGACACAGTTCATTTCTCATTAACTGCAAGTGTCACGTCAATCACAGTTACAGTTACTGCTCCTGCTAGCTGCAGTTTCATCCTGGAATTCCATGTGTCACTGTAGCTGAAAATTTTAGGAGGATAAGTGCCAAATACAAAACAACTTGATCATTTCAGAAGGCTTATGAAGGAAGATTCTGGTGGCAACAGTTAGCCCGCAGTTACATTGTCTCTTTTTACTAATTATTCATGGATATTTCTGCATTTACACCAATGTTCATTTTGTTGTGCTCTGGTGTTATGTAATATCCCATTCTGTAATTAGACATCCCTATCTTTGATGACAGTCTTGATGCTGTTTCTCTCCTTCTAGTCCTTTGGCAAAGAGAAATTTCATTTCTAATGAAACCCTCAGGGCTCTTATATTGCAATTTGGATGTCTCTTTTTCTTCCAGTTTTTCATCATTATGCTGTGAGTAAACCAAACCTCAACAGAACCAGGATCACTGAGACAGTCTGTACTGTTCTCTGCGTCCAATATGGCTGATCTGGCAGTCAGTCAGTCGGTCCATTCTCAGTAAATGGGGCTCCTGTTTCAGAGTTGAAAAGCCTCCATTCATCCGTACCTCCTCTCCTCTTTCTGCTAGATAGAGCGCTGGGCATGTGTGGATCCCGTCAACCATATGTGCACCGTGTTGCTGTGGGCTTCACACACACACACACATATACACACATACATACACACATAATAAAGCTGTCTCAGGGCTGTTGGTGAAGGCCAGGACAGACGGAGCCGAGGGACAGGCAACTGGAGATACACAACTCTTGCCCGAATGTGCCTGGGGTGACAGACTCTGCCTGCAAAATGCTCAGTGTGTGTTTGGGTGTGTTTGACCGAGCTGTACTCGTACACTTCCTCTCCCCCTGTGCTGGGGTTTGGATGCAGAAAGGCAGCTGCAGCCCAGCTCAGATTCCTTCTGAATTATGTAATTGGCCCGAATTAGAGAGAGAGCGCGAGCGAGGAGGAGTGAAACGAGAGAGCCAGACAAATAGGTATGTTTCTGTCTTCCTCCTCCTCTTTGTCTCACTGGCTGCATCCATATGGAGCCTTTTATTCTGCTAATAATCCGACTCAATTACAGCTCAATTACAATTAAAAACCCTCCTGTAAACACCTTGATCACATTAGAGGACAACTCCAGCAAACTTTTTATTACCACTGCCATAAAGTTAGCAGGAGACAGATGAACACAGCATAGGCAGGTAACCTCACTTTTGCTTAAACCTTATTAGACTCTCCCTCACTGCCTGGTAAACACACTCCACGCTCCACGAGTTATTTGGCCAATCTCAACAAAGAAGATAGTATGCTGTAATTATTTTCACAGGGTAAAATCCTGTGTGTAATGATACTTTATCTAACTACAGCAAATGATGGTGCCTTTAAAAGTGTTTAGTAGACTACCTGTTCCCTGATAGGTAATTACTTTAATGATTAGAGACGGCATCCACATGCAGAGTAATATCACTGTGAAATGGAAACATCTCTGCATTCTGATTCTAAATTCTTACTGTGTCTTGTCTTTGCTCTTCCTAGAGTGTTATATTCTTCCTGTGCACATTTACTTTCTTGCGTTGACTGACATTTCTAGGAGATTGTGGTTGTTGCTGTGGGTGGCTTAACTCCTCCTGTCAAACTCAACAATATGGACTTAAACCCTGCTGCAGCGCTGGCCTTCTAACTCCGCCACAGACATGCAGAGAGCAGCAGGAACAGAAAAGGAGGATGAGGTTTCAGGTGGCATAGCAAACTGTAAAACAGGTTCAACATGAAATTTAATGTCTTGTAGATTTTTCATCAGATAAAGGGGAATATTAATAACTAAACTTAGCTTTAGTTTTAGCAGAGGCTAGTCCTGGCTGTCTCAGTCACTAGTTTTCCCTTGATGTAATGATCTGACTGTAGTGAAAGACTAGACTGACAGTGTTTACATGTCAGACGCTGCATTACAAGACAAACTGCAATGTGGTAGCTGCATTACTAAACAGCTGTTCATTGAGATTGAAGTAGAAATGGACTCAGCGTAACACACTGACACAGCCACACACACACAAACATTTAAAGCGTCATAGGATGCCAGAGACGGCTGGCTACTTTGTATCTGTGTCTGTCAGCACAACAAATACATTTTCCTGTAGTGCTGGATTCAGAGGCTGGTGACTGTACAGCAGCACGTAGACCATCTTATTCCATCATTCAGTGTGGAAACCCACAGAGCCTTACTGACCTCAGATGCACCATGTTTGTTGACAGCTCTGGCTGCCTCGTTTGCATATTGAGGTCACAGTGCAGGCTTACTCAGTGTAGATGCAAAGGTCTGTGATCAGATGGCATTACCCACACAATGCACACAGACTGCTGCATTCATAGTCTGTTAGGCACCCTCAAGGCAAGCTGTGTTTTGCAGTTAAATGCTCACTTTGTGTTCTTTCACCTGCAAGATTAATATGATAGCGTGTTGTGAGTTACTTCCCCATTGAAATGCATTGATGTCTTTTGTGGAATTAATGTGTTCAAACCTCAAAAAAGGAAAGTGAGCTCTTTGACTCATAGATATGGCTGCACAAAGCAAACTTTTCCAGCTGAAGCTATTTATTTTTTTAACATCTTCTGTGCTCCTCTTGATGTTGGAGTTGATTGATGGCCAGCGCTAGTCAACAATATTTTTTTTAATTTAAAGAGAAGCATCTTCTTTACCCACAATTCATTGCAGATTAGCCCTAATTTACACAGTCAAGGACCGAACAGCTTTTTGCAAGAGACTGATGTAGTTTATGGATGAGAGAAGCTGGTTGTTGTGCTGATAACATGCTGGGAACTTCATGAGTGTAGTTGCAAGGCTTTTTATGTATTACTCTACTTTGATCGTATTGGAAAGATTTGAAAGACAGTAAAGAAAGGCATGAGGAATTGAGACAGCTGAGAGTGGAGGAAGACAGGAAAAATGAGAGAGGAAAGAGATGTAATGGCAGAAATGGCAGTTTGATTGAGTTTGATTGCTCCAGACAACCTGTCAATGCAGCCGTACCATCAGATCTGACACCAGAAACTTGGACTGTAATTCCGTGTAGGTGTGCGTGTGTGTAGGTGTGCGTGTGTGTGTAGGTGTGCGTGTGTGTGTAGGTGTGCGTGTGTGTTTCTTCCTCAGCTTCAGGGAGAATGATCTGTTTACTGCTGCGTACATTCCTAACATAGTATTATTATTCATTATGTGTGCAAGATTTTGCTGTGTGTGTATACTGAGGGAGAGAGAGGCTACACATACTGATATTTTATTCATGCAGAGAGAGACAAGTCTACCCTGTCCTCTCTACCCCCTCCGACTCGTCCTTTCATCTTGTTGCACCTCTCTACCTCTCTTTCGATCACTCCTCATCTCTCACTTCGTCCTCTGTTCTCTTCTCTTTCATCTCCATCCATCCCAGCCCCTCGAAGTATTTGTGGGTGACTAAGCAATGTCTTTTTAGTAGCACACACACATGCGCACGCACACACACACACACACACACACACACACACACACACACACACACACACACACACACACACACACACACAAAGCCACAAACATACAGCTGACTGTCCACTTCAGGATGTAAAGAATTTCCTTTCATGTTACTGATTGCAAGAGCTTTAAGCCAATGGTGTGTCTGTGTTTGTGTGTGTGTGTGAAGTGTGAAACCCATATCTCCAGCTTTCCAGAAGGCTCCAGCTGCTTCCAACAGAAGTCTGAGCGAGACACACCCTTCCTCTGTAAATACTGAGGGGCGCCTGGCTTTGATCATACTGTTAAAGGAACAATCCAACTTGTTTGGTGGTTGTCTTTCGGTACTTTTCCCCTTCTCTGGATGCTGTTGGTGATGGGACATGATGCTGGTGTGTACTGTGAAGTTTAAAGAAGAGTTGTGATTTATTCAGACTCAGGTGGTGTTTTCACAGTTCTGCCGTGTGCTAATATTATACATGTCTGAAACAGGAGCACTGCATTGACACCACATGCTGAGACTCAGAGTGTGTGAAAACTCAGAGAGCCAGTGACTTCCTGGAGTCTTGTCGTCAGTAGGACGTTGCCAGGCAACCAGCAGAATTTCTCTTCACTGCCACTGTTAACAAAAAATAGATGTCAATTACACGTGTTAATGTGTGAGCCATGCAGGTGGTAGAAGGTGCAATACTGATAATACTACTAGCTGTGTGCCCCCCCCTACTCCCCCACTGCTTGGAGTATTTATATAAAATAATGTTATCTAAAGACATCCATCCAGCTATTAGCTATCCCTGCTTTATTCTTTATTCTCTCTTTATTCTGTGGAGCGTTGTGGGAAGTTGGAGCCTATCCTAGCTGACCCTGGATCAACTATTGAATCACCAGTTGACCTACCGTGCATGTCTTTGGACGGCCAGAGGAAGCCTGGGCACCTGGAGAAAACCCACACATGCACTGCCCCACCTTGCTGCCCCGGGGATGTAGTTAATGCACCTTTATGAGAGCGTCGGTCTCAGAGCTGTGAAGAGAGTGGAAGTCTGCTAGGAGTTTGTTGACAATCTAATTTTCATTTCTCAAAGTGCTCACCTGTGTTGCCAGCTTTCTTTCAAAAGTCTTCCAGCTCAAGGGAAGGTTTAAGAAGAAGGGCAGAAAGTACCTAGACTACAGGATAAGGAGTGACTGAATGCTGCAGGGGTACAATCAGCTGTGCAGGTCTAGGAATCATGCAGTAACTGAATGTGCAGTCGGGAGGCAGGGGGGTGACTGTTCTACTGCGTCACATCTGCGAAAGACGACCTCAGTTCTTCACGAAACTCCTAATTAAAGGCCTCAGCAGGAAACAGCAGGTGCTCTCCATCAGTAATCAAACACAGAGTTTCTGCAGTGACCTCCCTGATTGGGCCGGATTTAGAATCTCTCAGTGACACATGTTTTATCTAAAGACTGTTGGAATTCCTTTAGCAACTGTGAAGCTTTGTGCAGTGTGATTTTTTGGCATGAGTGAGCAGCTAAATGAAGAGCGGCATCTGTACAGCAGATGAGAAATGACAGTCGGTCCCTTCTTTCCATGGAGCATTTAGGAGGACTTTTCTAAACTCAGATTGCATCTGATTAGGATTCCTCCTGGACACCTTCGGTTTTTGGTGCATGTCCAATTAGGAGGAGACCCTGGGGTAGAAGCAGAACTCTGGAGGGATTACATATCTCATCTGGTCTTACACACTTTGGCACCCCCCAGCTGGTTAGCCTTCACTGAGAAAGTGGAATTCTGTGAGTCTGGTGCTCTGACCTTAGCGCTGACACTTCCCACTGCACTTTATGAAATCTGATTTATGATCTTTATGATGAGAAAATATAATACCCTTTTCAGAGTGGGCAAAGGCTCGTTAAGATCTGCTGTAAATCAATCACGATGTTTATATGGATAGTTTTCCAACAATGGATGCTAAATCACATCTTCCAAAAACTTTCCAACAGCCTGCTCCTTTGTTTGCTGTTTTTCGGCTGTGCTGTATTTGTTTTCATTGATCCAGTATGTTTCATTTTCCTCTCAGTCTGTGTTTTCATCTCCTATCTGCTCTTGTAAGCCTCAGAGCAGATAGGAGATAAACTGAACTGAACTGTCAGGTGACTGCTGTGGTGATGAGTGCAGAAGGTTTTATTAATGATAGTACCTGTGCTCCACTGTTACATATTACACCTACATGGCTCATTTTGATGCTGGGAGCTTTCATTAATGATAACAGGACAGTGTTTCTTTCCTGAAGGAAGTCATTTCATCCATGATTAGTCCTGTTTCTACTGGAGTATATATAAAAAAGCTTGACCTATCATTTGGATTTCAGATAGATAATCTTGAGTTATGAACATGGAACTGTCCAGTATTGAAATAAATGTTTCAGTTTGACTTGAAAGCAATAGGTAATCTCTGAGTTGTGTTCTCTTACTCTCCCTGTGAACGTGAAGCTCCTGTAGAGCCTGAAAACATCCTTGAACAAAGACACACAAACGAGGCATTTGATTACACATTTTGGCGTTGAATTCCTTGGCAGTGAAGACTTTCGAGCATTGTTGCCAAACCCAATTTGATCCTGTTGTAATTTAATATATCTCTCCTGATGTTTTGTTTCCCCCTCACTCCTTCCATCCTTGTGCCAGTGTGAGTAATAGTGTCTGTGTGTGGGCTGCTGAGGTTCCCTTGCTCTTTTTTAAAATGAGATATCACATGAAAGTCCGTCCTCCTCCTCCTCCCTCTCCCCTCCATCTCTTCTTCTTCTTCTGTTCCTCCCTTCGCTGCACCTCCGTCCTCATCCCCTCCCAGGCCTGCTGTTTATCAGTGTGAGCTGGTCATGTTGACGGCTGCCCTGCCAGGCTTTGGCTGCCTGCTGCTCCACCGCGCACAAAAGCCACCCCTTGGAACTGTGGCTGGTACCGTATATCAGCGCCGTAGAAAAATCACGACAAATTTCAGAAGATATACGACACATACTGTCTGTTACTCCCCAGACAGGAAGCCAGCAGTTTTGTCCAATTTTGCCAGCAGTCTGCAATGCATCCTGAAATGTTCCAGCTGTTAAGGTGGCTGGTGGAGCAGACAAACACAGCAGACAGCCAGAGCTGAGCAGGATTTGGCTGACTGGGTATAAATTGTTTGATTATTCCACTGGCTCAGGCCTGTCTAGTTTGTGTTTTACAGCAGGTAGTTTCAGCCGGGTGGCTAAACTAGTCAGAAACACTTAATAAGCATGCTGGTGCTTCACATAAATCATGTCTCACTGTGCTGGAAAGGAAAGAAACTGATGCAATACAGCTGCACAACTACAAAACATGTTGTGATTTCAGCATCAGTGCTGTGGCTGCCTCTTATTCCATAATTTCAAAACTCAAAACTAGTGATGCACATTTTCACAGTTAACTTCTGCTGATTATCACTGTCAATGAGTAACATGTTCATCATTATTATGAAAGTATACATAGTGTCATTCCAGGTTTTCAGGGTTTCTTTAGCACAAGGTTTTCCCATCACAAATTTCTTAGCTCCATTAGCCCATTAATACTGGGAACATTGTCCTAATAGAGCACAGCTTGTCTCAGAAAGGTGAGCGCTGGCCGCAAGTCACTGACCGCAACACAAGGCTCTGTCATGGTGCCCTGTTGCTAGCTAAACCCCCACAGTGCTTTCTGATATTAAAACTGGTATCAAACCATAATGGGGACATAATCGGGACAGTGGTGGTGCAACGGTTAAGTCTCTGGGCTACCGATCAGAAGGTCAGAGGATCAAACCCCAATGTGGCCGCTGTTGGACCCTTGAGCAAGGCCCTTAACTCTTCCTGCTCCAGGGGGCCGTACCGTGGCTGATCCTGCCCTCTGACCCCAACTGGGATATGTGAAAACAACATTTCACAATGCTGTAAAAATATATTGGTGACAAATAAAGGTTTCTTTTCCTTTTTTTCTTCTTTAGTGGAACAGTGAGAGGCTCCTCCTGGTGTCTGAACCCGGTACAACAGCTGATGTACACTACATTTTCTGATATGCGTGTCCTTCGTCTTATCGCTTAATTTTTTTAATTGGTTAAATTATTGAGAGCAATTAACCGAAAACCCATAATCAGTAATATGATGGATGTAATGGGACAGTGGTGGCTGTGATTCTTTGTGAATGAGACCTGACGTTGCAGGCCCGTGGCTCTGTCTGGATTTAACAGACTCTTAAAGCATTAAGCTGCACTACAGGGGAAAGGTGTCCAAGGTTTAACTTTGTGCATTTGTTTTCTAATGCAATGCGTGAAGCAGCCAGGCGAGAGCCAAACAAAAGGAATGATGCTGGGACCAGGACGGATTCCACTGAAGCCAAAATGCTAATCAGACGAGACCTTCTGGATAGAACTGTGGTAGTAAAACCATCTCAAAAAAGTACCAATACGGGAAAAAAGTCTGCAAACATGCTTTTGTGTACTCAGGATGCAAACTGTATGTAAATTACTATCAAAGTGATTTTGAAGGAGCAACTGTGGTGTTCTTTAAGGAATGTACTTTATCCTTCAAGATACAACTTCAGATTAGACAACAGATTACATTCCATCTAAGGTAGTATTGTCAAGGAGGAGAGTTTGTTTTCAAGCCTACAGCCATTTTGGTGACTTGGCTCTAATGATGGCTGAGGCGAGGAGTCCACCAGTCTAGTCCAGACTAATGTCAACAGCTCCTGCATGGATTGCCATGGAATGAATATCAATGTTAAAGGTCCTAAGAGAAGAAATCTCCAATTTTTTGATGACCTATTGCTTTTTCAGAGTTTTTTATTATTTAGTGACATGTTTTTGCTGCATTGACGGTGGCAGTTTTTGGATGGATTGCCATGTTATTTGACTGAGACACTCACATTCTCCTCGTGATGAATGATTATAACTTTGATCTGATCTGATTTGCATTTGGTACTATGTGATCACTAATGTGATAAATCAAGTTGGTGAACATCAACAACAACAGAATCAACTCAGCTGGGGCCTTTCTGAATGAAGTCTGCTAGTTCTTCCTGTGCATGTGTGGGTCTGTCTCTCTGTTAGCCCTGAGATGGACTCCCCCGTGACCTTCTACATGATAAAGTGGTATATAGGTAATGGACAGATGAAAGATGGTGAACGTGGTGAACATTACACCTGGTATCATCAGCATGTTAGCATGGTCATCCACCATCCACCTGTCTTATATGCATTTTCATTTTACACAGGAAAACCCCTGAGCCGAAACACAAAATTGGAAAAGGTCATCTCTGGATCTTCTTAAAACCTCTCATGCCACTAAAAATCTTGCACACGTGGGCCATCAGGTTTAAACACACCTATTACATTCTGCTGTGGAAGAATGCGCTCTCTTTACCTATTATTTCCTGAGTGTTATGGCCCCGAGACAAGGACCAAATGAGAGCAAACGTATCTCAGAGGCTGCTGCAGAATGTTGAACTGGAAAGACGTATCAGTCAAACAGCAAACCACTTCAAGATAGTACACAGGCTTTATCTAGGACGTGTGCCCAACTGTTCCTAAAGCCATATTTAGCAGTCTCTTCAATCTTTTATTGATATGCCTGCACAACTTCAAACAAAAACTCAGACAGCACACATGTCTGGCCTGTCATTATAAAACAACCTTAATACTTGCTCTTGGCTGTTATAATAGGCACCTGTCCAAAGTGTAATTACAGTAAATATTGCGCTCAGGGTTTGGTATGAGCAGACATTTCTGAGAGCCAGATTCCACAGAGACAGTGATGTACAGAAGGTCAGGTCGTCCATTTCACTGTAGCAGCATAATGGGCTCCATATGGACGTCTGGCAGTGTTTCCTCACCAGAGCTGTCCGGCACATGAGTAATCTCTAAAATCTGTGTGTGTGTTGCAGGTGTCTGGTATCGTGGGCAGGGCTGATGTCTTGGCCTGTCTGCTGTTCTTGCTGACATTCCTCTCCTATATTAGGTAAGGCGACTCTGTACCACCACCACCCCCCCACACACACACATACACAAACATGTGCAAAACACATCAGCCAGCCAGAGAGACTGATGAAGATGAGCTTGCTGTGCAGACAGAATAACATACAGTCTTCATGAACAGGACTTTACTGCTGCACAATGAGGTTGTGAGTTAGTGAACATTTATGAACCTCCAGCAGTTTGTGCTGTGTCCTACCCATGACTGGTATAGTTTGTCCAGTTCAGCTTCATTTAGGTCATGACATTCAACATAGTACAGATTCTACCCCACAAAAGCCCCTTGCTCAGACAAGTGACCAGCAGGGAAGCATTGCACTCAGGGCTTAAACACTATGCTTTCATCATTTTAATCTGATAGAGTGCTCTGCCTGCACTGCATTAACCCGCTGAACCTCTAAACCTGCCGGGGGGGGGTTAAAAGGCTTTTTTTCTGTAGAAAAGCAACCAAATGACACCATTTATCATAAAATGAAACAGAAACAAACAGAGAGAAACATCGGATTTTCAACTTTTCAACAACTCTTGTGCAACGTCCAGTTTCATAGGGAAAATAACCAAATCCTTGCCTCAGCTTTGACCAACAGTTACAAGACAAAAATTCAGGAACTACAGTGGTCCCTCGTCTATTAGGGCTTAGGTTCCAGAACCCCCGCAATAGGCGAAAATCAGCGAAGTAGCGACCTTATATTTATTCTATTATTTATATATATATTATGGCTTTATAAACCCTCCCCACACTTGGGTTCGGTGCCAGAAGCCTTAGAAGGTGCAGAACGTTTGGCCAACATCGTAAGGCTTGAAATAAATTGAATTTTTCACGAAAATTTCACAAAAATACTACGCGCAGAGATCAGACATCGATGTGAAATGGACACGGCGAGATGCTGAACGCATGCTATACATGGGAGATGGAGGAGACTGATGCTACGGTCGCTGAGCCAATCAGGATACAGAACACAGTGCTTTGGTTGGTCGCCTTGTATCCATCAGCCAATAGCGTGCCGTGTACCATCTCACGTGGGCAAACTAGGTCTAGAAGAAGTAGCCGTAGCTGCGTTTCCCATACATGGGCGGCTGTGGCTCAGGTGGTAGAGCGGGTTGTCTACTTTTTTTTAAAATTTTTTTTTTTATTGTGAAACAGGGTGACAAAAACAGAGCAAACAAAAAAAAGAAAAACAGCGAGAAAAAACAAACAAACAAACAAACAAACAAACAAACAAACAAACAAACAAGAAAAACAAACAAAAAACAAAACAACAATGACACAGGGCATAAACAGACATATGGATAACAGACAGAATAGACAGAATTCAGGGTTCTTCTTGAATATGGGGCGTTTTGCAATATTTGATTTGGGGGGTAAATGTCCAGATTATTGACTTTAACAGGAAGAGGTATGGCTTGTATGAGGATAAAATAAGTAGGTATAAAAAAAGAAAAGAAAAAAAAAAAAGAAAATATATAAACAACAAATAAATAGATAAATAGTACTTATGACAAAGCCTAATGTAACATAATGTGGCACTACATAATATGAAACACTATAAAGCAATATATTATAGAAAATATTTTATAACATAATACTATAGTATAATATAAGATGGGATGATATCACTTAATATAATATAATACAATATGGTATAGTATAACATAATAAAACATGATATAGTGTGATGAAATGAGGTAATATAAATATAGTTTGGTCTTGTATAATATAATATGATATAACATAATATAATTTCATTTTATATAATAGTACAGCGTCTAACAAAACAAAAGTTCGACATAGCAACATATACTGAGGCTATGAGGGAGTGAGGGGTCGGACCCGGAGACCGAGGAGGTGGGCGAAGACCCCATAAACCAGCGCCCGGCGACAGACTCGGGGCCCCCAGCGAGAAACGGATGGGGCAGGCCAGCCGGGGGAGCCCAGTTCTCTCTGTTCTGGGTTCTTTTTTTTTTTTGTGTGTGTGTGTTTGTCTGTCTCTATATCTATTGCGGCCATCTTGCTTTGGGTCGCGCCCAGACCCTAAGGTGGACGCTGGCCCATTGCAGGTCCAGCCTCTACCTTTCCTCTTGTGGGACCACTCCCAGACCCTCGGGAGGGAGTCTGTCCACTGAGGAATGTGGAGATATTTTTCCTATTTATTTATTTATTTTTTTCCCCGTTCCCACCCATTTTTTAGGAGGTGGGAGGGAACGTAGGCCCCAGCCACCCCGCCCCTCAATCGGGCCCACCGGAGCCACCGAACGGGTTGTCTACTGATTGCAAGGTTGGCGGTTCGATCCCCGGCCCCTCTGCATGCCGAAGTGTCCTTGGGCAAGACACTGAACCCGAAGTTGCTCCCAATGGTAGATTAGCGCCTTGCATGGCAGCTCTGTCGCCATTGGAGTGTGAATGGGTGAATGAGAAACACATTGTAAAACACTTTGGATACCACTAAGGTGGGATAAAGCGCTATATAAGTGCAGACCATTTACCATTTAGGTGTGAGTCTTTGTCTACTCATCTGCTGTACGCTATGTATTTTATTTCCATTTAATATTCTTCTTAATCCATGATACAAAATTAGATATATACAATAAAAAACTCGGCGATGCAGTGAAACCACGAAAAGTGAACCGTGATATGGCGAGGGATGACTGTATTCTGTTTGAACTGCAGGCAGTGTTGACACAGATCAGTGAGGAGACAAGTATGGAAACCGATTAACGTGGAAAACTACTGTACATGTTGATTCAAGGTTTCGAGTTCTGTTTTTCTTTTTGGCCTTATAGTAGCTGTGCCATACTACACAGAAGATGCTTTGGAGTTGTCTCTGCTTCTAGCTGTGCCTGTGCAGTGCAGGATTTTATATTGAAGAGAAAAATAAGCCCACAGTGAGTAAAGATATGGCAGGACCACTCACAAACTGCATGGGATTGTAAGGGATACATAATTAATACAATCTGAGCTTTATTTTCATTGTTTTAAAAGGAAATGAAATTATGAATGAATAGTCACACTGTCCATAAACATCCAATTACACAGGCTGTAAAATATTGTAATCACTCTGTAAACAGTGAGCGTCAGAATTCCACTGGGGCTGATATGCTTAATTGGTAGTAAAACAATAAGTTTCAGCCCTGAGCATGTGGCTTTGAAATCTCTCATATCAAAAGAGCTGTCAGATCTTTTTTAATTTAATATATTACAAGAGCACGGCTAATTGGGAGCTTTGCAGGAGTGCTTTAACTGTCATGGGGCTACTTACAACTATGAAACATCCTGACCACTCACAGATGAATGAATAACTTTCAGTGTCCTGTCAGGGTCTGGGATGGACTAGACGGTAAGTGACCAGTCGGTTCTTGTAGTCATTGTGTTGGATGCAGATGAAATAGTCAGGTGTAGAGGCCAAGCTTAAGTGGTTGTGGCCTGATGACTGTGTCAGACAGGAGTCCAAGGAGGGACAGGGTAACTTCCAGGACTTAAAGGACCTTCTGCTGATGTCTCGATGTGACTTATTAGTAGTCAGAAAGTGTTCTCAGCTCACCTAATGTAACAAGTCATTCCACTTGTTTTAATCATCCTGCAAAGTGACTACCACGCTAAATGAATCCTAAGTGTCTTGTGTTATCTCTGTCCTGGTGACTTTGCTAAAGATAACCTGTAGTCTTACACGATAAAACTCCTTGATTCTCTCTCCTCCCCTGTCAGGAGTGTGGGTGAGTGTGACTCTGAGGACTCTCTGCCCTCCACTGTATCGACGTGGTCTCTGCTCGTCAGTCTGCTGCTGGGCACCTGTGCCATGCTGGTCAAGGAGACGGGCATCACCGTGTTCGGAGTGTGCTTGCTCTACGACGCCCTGGTGCTCTGCCGCAAGCCTATCATCGAGTAAGCATTTTTTTCTCATCTTGATTTATGCAGGCGATAGTGTGCTGAGCCTGCGCACAATTTTTCAGCGATGCTTGGCTTTATATTTACACAGCCAAGCTCATTTACATCTGGGAGTTACCCGCTGCAAGCACGGACAGTTTGTCTAGAAGACACAGTGGCTTCTTCTGCCACTGTGTGCACAAAGAACTGGAATAAGCAGAACTCTGTCTGTGGGTGTGCTCTTTAAAGAAGACATGAGTGACCAGGCAACATGCATTTCTTCTGTTCTTCATGGGATTCAAATTAAACTCAGGCATCACAGAAGCTTTGAGGCAGTTCCTGTTCAAAAATGTGCATGTAGTTCTTAATAATGGCTTGTAGTCTTGTAGTCGTTGCCGCTCTAGAACCTTCACAGCTGTGACCTCTGAAGGGTCAGCTGGGCCTTGTACTTTGTATCATTGTCGTGTCGGAAAGCCCAGGTGTGTCCCATGTGCAGCCTTTGAGCTGATGTATTTTCTGATAACATGCTGCATTCCGTCAGTTTTGACTAAATTCCCTGTAGCTCACCGATGCCAAAACACAAGATCCACCCTCATACCTCACAGTTATGATGTATTTTTAGCTCTGTTGATTCCTCACCAAACATAGGTTGTGACCATGAAGTTCAGTTTTGCTTTAGTCACTCCAGTTGGCTTTGTTCCAGGAGGTCTGAGGCTTGTCTAGGTGCTGCTTGGCATTTTCTCAACACGCATTTTTCCTGGCAACTCGGCCATAGAGCGCCTTCTTATTGTGCATCTTTAAAGAGCCGCAGCACTTGTTCGTAGAGAAGCCAGTGTTTCAGCAGAGTTTGTTTGTGGGTTTTTCTTTTCCAATTTTCCTGGCGGTTGGTCCACCTGACTCTGCTTCGGTATTTATCACAACCTCTAATCACCATTTCCTCATCATCTTGAACACTACTGATTAGCATTTTCGAAATGCTTTCTATCTTTTTCCTAATTTAAAAGTTCAGCTACCCTTTCACATGGTCTTTAGGCTGTTACTTTGCTTTCCCTATGGCTCGATATCCAGCAGAGTCAGTGCAGCCCTGGATGAAATGCACAGGGCTCTTTTAAAGGCCCTCACTGACAGTTTGTACACTGAGACTGATTACAATACTAAGCTGGTATGTAAGCTTTGGGATTACAAACACAATCATGTAAATAACATCGTCTGACCACCACCACTAAATAAAACTATTCTTCTGTATGATCAGTTATATTTTCCCTAGAATGGCCAACATTTCTCAGTATGTAAACTCATGAGCTGTATGTGTGTGTTGGGATTTATTTCTTTTAGTCTTAAGATTTACATGAAGACTACATGTGGAATTTCAGGCCCAGTGAGATATCTGGACTATTTCATACTGTCATACCTTTTTTATAGTTGGTGATGTACCAGTCTGCGTTTTTCCTTTCATCTTAAAAATGTGCAGTTTGCTGAGAAAGTCTTGGCTTAAACTCGACTCGCTTTGACAAGTCTTGACTGAAAACCTGCCTCAAAATGCTAAACTAAATGTTCAGGCAATCTAAAACATGAACGAGTTGGAGACCGTCCCATGTGTTTGATGACATTTGTATCCAAAAAATCTATTTTCACCTTCACTGTGACAACATAATGTTCTACATAGACACCATAACTCTGGAGAGATTAGGACCATGTATCACATTAGTCAGATACTGCCCTGGTGACATTAGTCTTGGTTTCCCCTCTGAAGCTGTGCTGACTGTGTAGATCATCTGTGCTGCCGGGTTGAAGATGTGAATTATCCACACTTTAGAACTGGTAGCTTCTTTGCATCACCATCCATATTTGAACCATTGTCTACCATCATGGCTACAGCTTTGCATTCCATCAGAATTAATTTTAGGTTAGATTAGATTAGATTATAGCCTGCTTTATTTCACAGAGCACAAGTAATAAGACAGCAAAATGCAGCTCAGCATCTAACCAGAAGTGCAAAACAAGCAGTAAAAGTACATTATATACAGCATGTACATACTGTATAATAGCATCTACAGAACATGATACAGAACAGAATGAATTAGGTAGATGAATGTTGGGGATAAATGGTGGTATAACAGTGTCAGATGTGTGCAGTATCTACACAGAATGAACAGTATCACAGTATAAACAGTGCAAACACTCCATTCTGCTTTATATATTCTTATATAAATGTGAGCACAGGAATCTGACTCTGGCTTCTGTCAATGAACTGACACACTTCAGTCTTCATTACATATATCACATGAGTCTGGACAGACACAGGTGTGAACTGCAACTCGGCAGGTTGGTGAAGGCATCATATCAGCATGAGGCAGTAATTCTAGTCGTCGGCGTGTTCCTGAGGTTCAGTTATTTCCTACTGCTTCCTTTCCACTGAGGTTATCAGTGACATCACTGTTTTAGTGCATAAGGTGAAATGATGATAGAGTATTCTGATGGGGCAGGTTGATGGACAGCCTCCTCTGGAACATACTGAACACCACAGATTCCAGAGATGTAACAATGTCCCAGTGTCAGAGGGGGGATGCTTCCTTCATTGGTAGATGGTGAATGCAGTCAACTAACTGCTCTTTCTCTGTGTGCGTCTGTGTGGCTTTACACAGACGCCATTATCCATGTTACACGTTTCTATTAGTACACTGTGCTGCTGTGTTCCTCCATCTCCTGCTCGGTCCTTTTAAAAAGGGAAGCCTACTGTGATAATGGAGGACAGATGCCTGGAGAGCAGGGAGCTTCAGATAAAGCCCTCTCCATTTAAACAGAGGCCAACTCGTTCCTGTCTCCTCATCATTCCCAGTGCACCTCTTCTTCTTATTTAATGTGCCATACCAGTGTTTTGTATGTTTTAGCCCATTAGCTTCACCTCACATATAGTTTACATTACACATGGCCATTTTCCAAAGTGCTTATCAGTTGATAGATGGGTCCTTTTACCTTCCAGGCGGCTTTTGGTTTCAGTTCATTTCAGACTGCTGTGAAAGTCAACCTGCAGAGCTGTGAGACTCTGTGCAGATAAATAATCCATCATAGACAGCATTACAAGTGAGTTTTTGTGCTTTCTGACAATATCTTACCCAAGTACATTACAGAACACACACTAGGATTCCACATTTTATGCAGCTACGTACAAGCAGACCTTCTTCAGGCATATAAAGCAAACAGAGTAAGGAGCCCTGACCCTACACAGTAATTTGCCAAAACAATGTTCCATGATAGATATCTTTAACCCCTTAAGCCTTAAGGGATATTTTTGAAATTTCCACCTGAAAAAAACATCTCCATATTCAGTCAGCAACAGCTCAGCCTTTCTTTATTGCCTTTAGGACACTGTGGCATTTTGGAAATAAATGAAATGAAAGTAACCTCAGCTTCTATAGATGAGTGGAACCTAAAAGAACTTTGGCTTACAACAAGTCTCTGTGTCCCCGCTTCAGAAGATATTTTGACTTCTGCCCAATCTAAACTGTTAATTAGAGCCTAAAGACCAGCCTTATAACAATGAGTCAGTGAACTCTAACTCTTTTGAAGCCATCTATGTGCACCGCTACACACCAGCACTGCATGAAGCACTAGCTGTATGTGAGCCCTTATGTTAACCCATATGTTTGTTCTTTCAGGACTGATGCAGTTTTAAGGAACAGATTTACATTTTGCATTAAAAACGTCAGTCTTTGTTTTAAAATAGCACGAACTCCAACACAAAAGATTAATGTAATGACTTTACTTATCGATGTTTTACTTCTGTGAGATGAAAAGAGAGCTCCAGTATTGATCGCTCTGTTCTGATAGGCTGTTACTGATGACATGTGGTGATCATTTCATGCTGTGGGTGGACATTGTTCGAGACTACAGACAGAGACGGCTGCATCAGAGCCAAAGTAGCATATTTTTAAATTAACTTTAAAAAAAAAAATCTATTTAACAAAAAAACCCTACTGATAGTCAGCCAAACCCATTACTGACTTGTTCCATAGCTGTTTTCCTATTTCTGATTCTCATCATGTGATCAGAAAAGCATAACTTCGACCAAATGCAGTTTGTGGATCAGCACACCCGCCCTCTGTTCTTCCCATCTGTATGACACATCAAGTGTGACAGATATCATATCAAACGAGGTGAAGCTCTGCAGCATGACAAGGCTGTTTCAAACCATAGAGTGCAAAGTTTTCCGTCTGCAGCCACATGTCCAGCTGCAGGGGTCAGCGCCTGTGTGAATTTTGCTATCTTTCAGTGCCCAGATTATATGCGTGGAGGTTACAAGCCAGCAGACATGTTTGCAGCCATCCATCCATCCAACATCTATACATTACACCGCTTAATCCTCTGTGGGGTCGTAGCGGGGCTGACCCGGGCGAAGGCAGGGGACATCCTGGAGAGGTCATAAGTACACATAGAGACAGACACACATTCACACCTACAGACAATTTAGAATTATCAATTAACCTCAGTATGTTCAGACAGTAGGATGGAAGCCAGAGTACCCGGTGAAAACCCACACATACACACTGAGAACATGCAAACTCCACACAGAAAGATCCCAGGAGTCCTAACTGGGACACGAACTGGGGATCCTCTAGCTGTGAGACGACGCTGCTAACAACTGAGCCATTGTGCAGCCCCTGCAGACAGCCAGTATATTCTAAATTAATTATGTTCTACCTTCCTAGCCTTGCTAGCAAGGCTCAGTGGATGGACATCTGTAGGTCAGTCTATCCATTTGGCCCAGACTGAAATATCTCAACACATCCTGGATGCATTGCCAATTAATGGCAGCGCATCTAGTAGCAGTGAAACCTGACATCACCAGCTCACTGAGGAACCTTGTTAACTATTTAGCTGACTTTGAATGCTGGATTATGAGGAACTTGACTCAGCTAAATGACAACAAAACTGAAGTCATCATATGTGCCCCCCTCTGTCACTTGCTGAACCAATGTCCTTGGTCCCTTCTGCAAATCTGCAAAACGTAGTTCAAGATCTGGTGTCTTCCTGGACTTGTCTTTGAATTTTAACAAGAAGCTGTGAAGGGCAGCTTTTACTAGCTCTGAACCATGTTTTTATCTCATAAGGACCAGGAGTCAGGTATCCATTCTTTGATCTCCTCTCCACTGGGTATGAGATTGACCTAACCCACCTTTTTTTGACTACAAATGGTTTGGAAAGAAGCTGGCAGACGTCTAAATCCTACAAAGAAAACATGGCTCACCGCTGTAATTCTGGCTCACTTGCGTTGCTCAACAGTGAAATACAAAACTGAATTTAAAATAGTACTTTTTGTTTTTAAAACTTTCAGTGGATTATCTCCACAATGCATTCCTGGTCTGCTAATTCCACTTTCTGCTCCCAGGTCACTGAGGTCATCCTCCTAACTACCCTAGTCTACCACAGTTATACCTTTAAACCAGAGGCGGCCAGAATTGTTTTGTTGCTGTCGTCAGAGTCTGCAGTGGTCCCCACTTCAATCAGAGGCACCTTCACCACTCATCTGTGCCACTGTAGATCAAACTGGCACAACAATGACTGCATGCATCAGGAGGCCACGTGTGGGACATCCTCATATTTCTCTGATATGTGTGTTTTCTCTGTTTTATGCATGTTCCTACAAAAATACAGGCATAGGGAATACAATGTTATAACAGAGAAACACAGTTTAGACACAATTTTAATACACCATAAACAATGACACTATAAAAACAGCAGGCGAAGGCTGTCATATTACTTTACAAAGGAAAATTATACTATCCAATCAGACAAGCTATTCATTTAAGCTACAGCTGCATTAAGAGACCAAACATTTTTCCACATCTCCTCCATGGTGCAGCCTGAAATGTTAAAAATAATTAGCTGATACGACCTAAAGGCAACTTAATGTTCACTGTGATGCCTTATCCATCTGCAGCAACTTTCAAGTCTCTGCAAGCTGATGTTCATTAAATCTTGACAGTTTGGAAACCGATGGCTGCCTGCAAGGCGGGAAAAAACCATTCATCAATCAAAGCAGTGGTGTGCTTTAGAAAATGGTCAGCGGTGATATACAGAAAGCATGGAAATGAGCAGCAGCGGGCCTTTAATGTAGCGCCTTTCACAGTTTGAAGGAACAGAACCGTCCTCATTCATCCAGGATGTTTTAGTGTAAGCCATATCATTGTTTCCACATGTTGCTGTAAGCCTGATAAAGATGTTACCCCGGTCTGCAGAGTCCCAGCGGGGAGTCTGTGTGTGTGTGTGTGCCTGTGCGTGTGTGTGTGTGTGTGTGTGTGTGTCTGACACTGTCCTCAGGCTTGACGCCAGTATGTAAAAGTCGCAATTTACAGGCAGAACTAAAGGCTGCGTTCTGGCCTTCTAAATGTGTGTGCCTGTGTGTGTGTTTGTGCATGCGTGTGTGTGCGTGTGTGTGTGTGTGTGTGTGTTAGGGCATGTGTGTTTCTCCGCATTTGCATAAGTGTTTGTGTGTGCCTTGATGTGTGAGTCTGGCCGTACCGAAGCCAGGTCCAGATGTTTTGGGAGCCTCCCTGCTGTGTAAGCCGAGCTGGAATGTTCTGGAATTAGCCTGCTGCCACTGGCCTGGGCAAGCTGATAACACACTGAGACACTGCATGTTAGTGGAGACGAGTGTGTGTGTGTGTATGCTTGTCTCTGTGTGTCTATTGAGTTTAATCTGTATTAGAGGTTATTTTAGGGGAACTACCCTGGGGCGTCTTTCATTTAGAAGCATGGCAAACTTCCACAGGGCCGCAGGGCTTTTCAGAGGACAATGTGTGTGTTTATGTGTGTGTGTGAGTAATGGGCTTTATTCTTCAATTAGAGACATATGACAGAATGAAATACTAAAAATTAACTAAACTTGCTAACGATGTGCCATTTAAACCCTCCAGGCATGTTTGCAGATCAGGGTTTCCACCAGTCCCTAAAGGCCAATTCATGGTTTCCACGTCTGTGTCCACTCTCCCGTCTGACTCAGACGGAGCTCTGCTCACACTTCAGTAGAGCTCCGTCGGCCTGCTACATGGACGATTGCATTTTACCTGCATGTTGAGCACATGTTGGACTGTATCAGTGATGATTACTGAGGTGTGCCGGGCACAGTGTCTGAAAATAACAGAGGATTTCTGGAAAAAAGAGGATTTTTAAATAAACTTTTCTCCATTTCTCACCTGCAGATGACCAAAGTTTTGTTAGAACTGCTGCTTGTGTGTGTGTCTATCCACTAATGTGTTCAGTTCAAACCTGTGCCGTGTTGAAAGTGATACGGAAATATTGCTTGGTCCGACACAGTAACATTGCTGGCGTGACATTTACGGAAACATGATTAAGGTGCATATTTAGATTAGAAGGCGACACGTTAAACTGCCAATGAATTAAGAGTGTACATCTGAAAGGGGCTTATGAACATCAGAAAAGGAGCTAGGAGAGATGTTGACTGATTAAACAAAAATTCACTGTTATCAAAGCAATAGAGGGAAGAAGATGTGGATTCAGCAGCTCGTGTCCTGATGGAGACCAGGACCATATTACATTGGTTTTAGAATCACTACATTGGCTCCCCGTGTGTTTCAGGATCGAGTTTAAGGTTCTTTTAATGTTTTTAAGTGTTTTAATGGTCTCGGCCTTCTTATCTTTCAGAACTGCTTTTACCATATGAACCTTCGCGGTCCCTGCGCTCCTCCAGCAGTTATCTCCTAGTTATCCCCAAAGTCAGGACCCCTTCTCATTACCATTCTTAGGTTCTCCCAGTGTTTCTTCTGAGGGAGTCCTCTGTGTCGGGAGCGGTGGTCGGCTGTGGCTGCCTGGGTGCCGTCCTGTGGTGCCTGGGAGGAGGTTGGGTTTCTCTGCTCTGCCTCCCCTGGGCACCCTGTGTCGGCGCCCCTGGTGGCCGTGGCCGATCTGCTGGTCTCGGTGCAGACAGCTCCTCTGATGGTGCTCCTTACCTGGTTCATCCGTCCTCAGCTTCATGTCCAGTATCTTATTGTTGGTGTGTGTGTGTGTGTGTGTTTGGGCGTGTGTAGCGAGTGAGGTGGGGTATGAGTATGAGTGTGATCTTGTGTTTGTATGTGGGGGCGTGGGGGGAAAGGAAGGGAATGATTTTAATCTGTAAAGCACTTTGTGTTACACGTCTGTAGGAAAAAGCACTTTAAAAAATAAAAGTTGATTTGATTTGATTTGATTTGAGAAAACGTAGGAGCCCCTGACCTAAACCTCCACCTCATCTGTCAGACATGCTGCTGGTTTGTCCTGGACATGTGTGGCTGCCAGTAGAACCGACACAGTGGAATTTATTGATGATGCAGAGACGTGCAGGAGCATCCTGGCTGCTCACATTCACAGGCATCAGAACTCAGTGGACTGCATTTAATTCAGCAGGACAACAAGCTGAAAGATACGACCAAAGCGACCAAGCGTTGCTGGTTAAGAGGTGGAATATCTTCAACTGACTTCAATCCGGTGATGTCATTCATTTAAGTCTGGACATTATAAGTATTGTTGAAGGTTAGGCCTCTCCCTTCCTAAAAGCTAGAAGGTAATTCAAATGCAACCCTCAAAAAACAGGCTGTAAAACTAACATTGTATTGCTCATTTGTGATGCCTCTGCTGCTTCACTTGACCCCTTAACATTCATCCCTTTTATCCTAAACCATTGTTTTACTGTTTGTTGGACTCTTAAGTGTGAAAACAGTGTGCAGCTCTCAGTGATTCAGCAAATATGTGCCCCATAGGAAACTGCTGTTTGCTCTAATTACAAAGGAAGGAATTGTTCTTGCTGTGGTATTGGTATCCTAAATGGTTTACACTATTTGAACTGTGAGGGTTTGTGCAACAAAGCACAAGGCTTTGTTCAAATAGTGATTTAGAATGAGCTGATGCCAATTCAGAATGGGTTGTTAGAGTTTCCACTCAGCCCGTGTTTGAGCTGGTGGGTATTAATGGATTATGCAACAAGCTAAAGTTTCTTAAAAGCATTTGTATGGCCTTACTTTTGTCTGCTTTTTTTCCATCTACAGTGTGGTAGCAGCTTTAGTATCTTTTGTATGAGATGGTGCCTTACAAATTTAACCTGACTGTTCAGCATGGCAAACAATATTCACATTTAGACAATAAGGAGATGCTGTTATTAATCTGTCATTGTAGCAGACAACAGCAGCTTTATTGAGCACAACAAAAGGCAGTGTCTCTTTTTGAAAAGTAGACTTTCTACCCAACAATGACATCACTGTGTGTTTGTGTGTGTGTGTGTGTGTGTGTGTGTGTGTGTGTGTGGTGTCATGTTGATCCATTCTGCTCCTCGTGCCCCTCAGTCTATGACCAGCTTTGGTGTAGGCCTGCTGGCACCCGGCTCATCTCAGCTCTCAGTCTTGTTTATGTCTTCCTCTAGATTAGTGCCAGCTGCTATGATAACCCTTAATACCCTAAAACTCTCACACACACACACACACACACATTCAGAGCAGTAAGCCTGTGTAATAGCAGTGCTAGTGGTGTAAAGCTTGCAGAGGGCTGCAGCGCTGTGATAGTGTCAGGCTGGAGCAGGCAGCCAACTTTGAGGGGGGATACAGATGTCTCTCTGTAGGATTTAGACCTTCCTTTCTCTCTCTCTGACTCGGAGCTAAAGTCCTGGTAAATAAACTCTGTTGACTTTGTTCCTGCCTCAGCCAAAATTACAAGTGCAGTCAGGTGGGGGATGGCTTTACTGTTGCCAGCTTCTAGTGCCCAGCTAATGCGCATACTGTGATAGACAAATCCAAGTATTAGGCCGAGAAAGAAGAAGTTTTTGTTGGTGGTGAATAAATTGAATTTACATATGAACAGAAGTATTTTAATGTCTTTTTACATACTTGTATCATTTTAGTATAGTGCATTAGTTGTAACAGACTCTGAGTACAATAGGATCTTAGCAGGTGTGGGTGGAAATGGGAAACTATCAAATGTTTTCTGTTTACGACGGTGTGTGGAGAGTCTTCTGGGGTGTACAGCAGTGGTTCTGTTGTGATGGTGAGTGAGCCTGTGAAACAAAATGGTCCAGCAACTTCATTTTAATAATGCCTGTGACATAAGTGATAATATAAAAAAGACAAGTGACAGAAGGTAGTCTTGAAGTTTGCTTTAGCTCTGTAGTGTCAGCAGTAAACTCTATTATTGGTATTTTCTGTTTCAGATATCTTTGGTTTCAGAAGTACATGTCTCATTTAATCTTCTAGACAAACTTTGAGGCATGAAACTCTTCAGGTTAAAACATCAGAACTTAAGATTAAGAACTTTGCCTTTAAATATGTGGCTCTTTGATTAAAGGAACAAGTAACTTGACATAGACATTATCTACGACACCAAAGGCGCACCTTGACAAGAAACATCCAGTCACCAGGCTAAAAGTTCGCTTTAGCCACACTGAGTGGAAGAGCACTGAAAGCACACTGAGCAGCTTAACCTTTTAAATTCTGGATCAGTTGTGTATGAATTTGGTTACTGTGGTTCCTTGTTGTGTTCTCCATTATTTTTATAGTGCATATTTACAGCATATGCCATCACACAGCGCTTTACATAGTGAGGAAGAACAGAAAACAGAAAACCCAACAATCCAAAGTTGCTTTTGGATTCCCAATGAGCAGCAGTCAGCGACGGTGGGAAGGAACCAACGAAAAGCCCAGGGGAGGGGGGAAAAAAACCTCAGACAGAACCAGGCTCAGGGAAGGCGGCCATCTGCCTCGACCGGTTGGGTTGGGAGTGGGGATGAGGGGGAGGGGATAGTGGGAGAGGTTGGGGTGGGGACAGCAGGTAGTGAGGCCAGCGGCTGCAGATCAGAGACATGGAGCTCCAGATCCAGAGACATCTGTGAAGAGAACAAGCAGGACACAGGACCTCAGGGGAAACACAGAGTTAGTGATATGTAATGGTGATATATGACAGTATAGAGAGAGTAGAGTAGAGGAGCCCAGTGCATCATGGGAATCCCCAGCAGTCTAAACCTATAGCAGCAGAACTAAGGGACAGCTCAGGTGATCATGTGCAGCCCTAAATAAGCTTTATCAAAGAAGAAAGTATAAAGCTTAATCTTAAAAGATGAGAGGGTGTCTGCCTCCAGAACCCAAACTGGGAGCTGATTCCACAACAGAGGAGGCTCTGCCTCCCATTCTACTTCTGGAAACTCTGGAACCACAAGTAAACCTGCAGTCTGAGAGAGAAGGGCTCTGTTAGGATGATAAGGTACAACAAGGTCTCTGAGATATGATGGAGCTTGGTCAACAGTTTTGTATGTTGGAAGAAGGATTTTAAATTCTATCCTGAATTTTACAGGGAGCCAATCTGCCAAATCTGATCTCTGGTACTGGTTTACTATTCCTCTCATTTGCACGTCTGACTGACTGCTTCATGCCAGTGGTGGCTAAGGGTCTTGGCTATTGCTGACCAGACTACTAAATCACCCTGATAATTCCTGAATGATGAATTCTTTCGTCAAGTCATCTGAGTCATTACATCTAGTGAAAGTTCCTGTAGGGTTTTTTTGTTGCAATTTTTCCATTTTTTCCAATATCATGCAGCCCTACTGGCTATCACATTAACTTATAGGAGTCATTAAGAAGACATGTTGACAGAAAAACCACTTCTGGAGCCAGCGACTCCTACCACTGTGTATTCACCTGAAATATTTATAGGCTAACGGTAATAAGGATTTGTTATCCAGAAAGACATGTAAGTGGTGATGGAAAACAGAAAGAAAATAGTCATAACAAATTAACAGAAGGCAAAACTGAACTTCATTCAGTGAAGACTATCCATGTGAAAGCCCTGTTAAATTATGTAAAAATAGGAGCTCTCTCTGCATACAGATGAGTTCATACATGTGTAATGTGCGGCTGTATTTATTTGAATTACATTATAGCTTTCCCCTAGCAGGCTGTATGGTGGGTGTTCAAATTTGCAAGAAATATTGTGCAGTTAGATGCGGGTGGTTATATAGCGGCATGAAAATCAAAGCTTTCATTAATTTGCACTCATACACAGACATGCATGTGTGTGTCTGTAGATTTCAGCGAACTCAGAGTAAAATGAAACCCAGCAGGCAGCTCAAGGCGATTTCCTCGCTCTCTGTTGGTGTGTTTACATGCAAGCTAATAATTTGATTACAGCCGGATTAACATCTTGAACCTCACACACTCAGTCGTTGGCAGGTTCCTCATCGCACACTCTTGTAGTGCTGCCAGGCTCTGCCCAGAGCCACAGGACTGAGGACAATTCAGAGTTTTAGCGAAGATCTCAGAGTTCCCATATGCTAATCACGTCAGGATGAAGACCAGGGGAATGTGTTAGAACTGACAGCTCTGATGTTCTGTTGAATCTAATAGTGGTGTAACGGCGTGACAAATCTCAGATTAGTCTTTTACTCTGTGTGCAGCACGTGTGTGACACGCTGTGGTGTAAAGCAGACAAAAGCCTTCAGTCTACCTTTAAGATCATTTAAACTAAATGAAACCTTCAGCTCCTGTCAGCTGTAATTTCCTTGTGTCATTAAACGTCATGACAAGGCAGGTCATCCCATTGTTTTAAAGGCAGCACAGATACACTAACAATGTATTTGGGAGGTGCAATAAAACTTTGCAACTGAACATTAAAGGTTAAAACTTTTACATACATGCTGTAACTCCAGAGTCACTCTCCAGGGATAATATTGTGGTTTACTGCTGCTGTTGGATTGGATGGTTGTGAAATTTTGCACACACATTCATGAATCTCAGAGTATGCATGATAAAATGATAGCGACTGACAGATCATCAGTAGCAATACAAAATGAAAGGATGCTTGATAGCTGCATTTAACTTGGAAAGCACACCAGCCTGAAAGCACATTAGAAAAGCACGGAGCTGGGTTGCATTAACAAACCCCAAATGTGCCTCCTCCCTGACTCATTAACAGCCCATCGTACTTTCATAGCGGAGCCCACTCGCCCTCTCATCGCTCCCCCGGTGGCTTCCCCTAGTTTCCTCTGATGTGTTACTCCCCGTCCACACCTACCATAGTTAGGCCTGCAGCTGGCTGGAATTATTGGTTCATCTTGCAAGACAGACTTTGCGGTCTAAAAACACCCATGTCCTCGTGTCCTCCTCCCCCACCTCTGCCTTAGTGATGCACTCCTAGCATCCCACTGTGCGGGCTGGCAGACTTGACGTCAGAGTGTGCTCAGAGGTCAGTGTGGTGTCTTCGTTCAGTGACACCCGGTTCAGACCAGTCACTCAGTCCCTTAATATCTGCACAGTGCAGCAGGTTCACCCTGGTCGCCTCTGTGTGCCTCTGGGTTTTACCTGCTTTTATTATTTATGGTGTATCAAGGTGGCATGATTCCTTTATTTTTATTTTTGTGGGCGGCTGTGATTCAGGTGGTAGAGCAGGTTGTCCACTGATCACAAGGTTGGCGGTTCGATCCACGGCCTCTCCACGAAGTGTCCTTGGGCAAGACACTGAACCCGCCTTACATGGCAGCTCTGTCACCATTGATGTGTGAATGTGTGTGTGAATGGGTGAATGTGAAACACATTGTAAAGAACTTTGGAACCACTAAGGTATAAAAAAGCGCTATATAAGTGCAGACTATTTACCATTTTTATTTTTTTATATTTATGTCGATTATGTATTTGTGTGTTTTTACTGGTGTTGTTTTTCTATTACCTGTGTACTGTAGCTTGACAAATTGGTTAAAGTGGTTACATCAGTCACTTCACTTCTCCCGATCATCATTAAAAATCATCATAATTATCGACATGGACTTAAATGAAATATTTCATCTTGAAAAGCTTTTGTGCCACTGAGGTACTTCAAAAAGTTCCTGTCATTTTGGGAGATAACTGTATACTATAAAGCCTCATAGCACTGTCCACAAAAAACTCAAATGTTCACAATGATTTCTTTATATGCAGAGGAACACTTTGAGCTGGAAAATGCGCCGGTCTGCACAATAAAAAGTTGTGACTTCACTTAGAAATGAAACATGTGGACCTTTCTAAGGATAGGATCTGAAAAGTTCTACTTCATGGATCTTTATTAGGAGTCAGTCTGGCTGTTTATTGGATCCAAAATTCTGCATTTTTCTGATTATCATTGTCTTTCGCACCTTTTCACTGATCGCTCTGTCGTCTCTGCCGTCCTACTCACAGCACTATCTGATTGGTTATGTGACACAAGCAACAGCCTATCAACGCTGAAAGATAAATGCTGTAAAGTTCTCCTTTTTAAAAATATTTTTGTGGAACTTTTTTCCATTTTTTTATTAATAGGGGTTATAGAGGAGAGAGAGACATGCAGCAAAGAGTCGTGAGCCGGACTCGAACTCAAGACCACTGTTGGTGATCTGCGCCCACACATTAACTCAGCGAGCTATACGGCAGCCTGTAAAGTTCTCTTTTAATTAAACATGTAAAGCCAAATTACAGAGGTATTTTAACAAAACTGTGTGTTTGTGTTGTTTTTCAAAAAAAATTTACAGCAATATTTTTATTTTTACTGCAAATATACTGTGTCTTAGTCCAAGTCTAATTGATTACTAATAATCGGTATAAACCATATCAGTCGACCTGTATGCACTGCACTGTACACTTCATCGTACCAGTGAAGTCTGATTGGTAAATATCAGGTCTGTCTGTCGTTAAGGTATGACGTCAGTTATTTGCAGTGAGCTGGATAGACTTCAGAGAGCATGGACTGTGCTACATGAGTATCATCCTACCTCCTCTCTCCCTCGGTACAAAGCAAGGCGAGGTCCAGTATTCCTCTGGGGACAGCAGGCCCAGGATGGGGTGACGGAACTCTTCGTGAATACTTGTGGTCAGTGTTGTTGGATGTGGATACGTTTGCACCAGAGTAAAAGGTGGCCTTCCCTCTGTCCTGTGGCATTTCGCAGACAGAGAATTGTTTCAGTGTGAAAATCCAGATCGTCTTTGGAATTCAAGATGATCGACGACAGCCACAAAAAAGTCTTTTTAGTGCCGCACATCTTCTGCAGATAAGCAAACAACTCGTGGCAGTCGATCAGAGGAAGAGTCCAATGCAAATGGTATTTCATGTGAGAGCAAAGATGAAGGTGTCAGTGGAAGAGAGGTCAGTAGTACTGTATGTCTTGGAGTTGTTATGCGATTTGCTACAAGGCTGTATTATGGGATGTTGCCAGCATCACAGACAGCCTTTCCAGCCCCCGGCCTTGCTGTTTGGTATCCAGAGAAGATTAAACTACTGATTTACTTAGAGCCTTAATTAACCCTCAACAGCTGCCAGTGGATCCTCCTAAAAGGCTAACTGGTTGACTGACAGAGGGAGAGAGAGTCTGTCAGATATGGATGGAGAGAAGTATCAGCAAGAACTGGAGATAAAGAGAAGGGAAGTGTTCGAGGAGAGAAACTGGAAGTGTGCAGAAGTTAATTAACAACAATACTAGTAAGTGAATACCAATATTGGAGTAGTAATCTGCCTGTGAGTTGAGATTTAAGAGCCCATGGGAGCAAAAGTTTGAATTTAGAATCCTAATTGTGTGAATGTTCTGTTTGATATCTGTCATCACTATTTTCTGCAGTTATTTTCAGCACTTCAGACAGCAGGTTGGATGATAGCAGGCCATCCATATGTGGAAGCTGATAGACCATAGTGGCAAGTACTGTGAAGCTAATTATGGTTTAAGCCAGGGTGTGTTTGCTTCGTTCTGTCAGGATGTAAACAGTACAAATGGTCAAAAGTAAATACAGCTATCTAAAGCCTGCAGACAGTAGCCACCAGGCCAAACCTCCCTGCTTTAGGACAGCATAAAATATTCAAAACAATCTGATTATATCTCCCGCACATCTAAAAGGGTGCTCACATGCATTTTAATAATACTTCACACTCCTACTCCAGACCTCCAGACTTCTGCAATTCAAGAAGATCCAATGTTCTCTGATATAACTGAGTGGATCAGTCAGGTAGGAAAGGAGACATAACTAGCATCTAGAATTTCTTCAGTTGTTGTCATACAGTTAACTCCTTCTAGAAACTGATGGTTTTAGACATGACCGTGTCTGTTAAACTACTGTGCATTGTTTGTTTGTTTGGAGGGGTAAAAATATCGATGCATCAATATTTAATCGATACGTGTGTAGGAGAGATTATTGATGCATAAATTCCAGCATCAGTATTTTTAAATGCATTAGATTTGACAATTTGTTGTTTAGTTTGCTTTGCCCCTTTAAGTCTCGTGTGGTTTAGTTCTTAGTTAGTGCAACATTATCAAAGTCAGATGATGAGATCACGCGAGATCCAGGCCGTGTGGAAGGTGGTGAAAGCGGACACACAACTTCACTACCCTTCAAATTTAAAAGCCGATGTCTGGCGGCACCTCGGCTTCAGACAAAAAGAGAACTGGGAAGAAATCTTACAGTCCCTGGCAAGTAGTGATAAAGCAGTCATGATTTGAAGGGGCTGTAGCGTCGGCCGTGGCGAGATGTTCACCGTCGGAGTCCGACTGCATTAGCATGATTATCTCCTGCCGGCGGTGGCACAGCAGCAGTGTCCTCGCTCGCCATGCCTCTCTGTTGTGTCCTTTTCCGCCTCCTGAACCGCGTGCCGCTGGTGCAGATGCTCAGCCAGGTGAAGCGGATAGGTGGGAAAGTAGGGGGTGAGGGGTTGTCAATCGTATCGATTTGGGACCCAAAGTATCGGAATCATATCGTATCAGGAAGTCAGTGACAATACCCAGCTCTATTGTTTGGTTGGTCCACCACTTTTGTTTAGACTGAAATATTTCAACCGCTATCAGATGATTTGACTTTACATTTTGTACACCTTAGGGGTGGGAATCAAAGGGTACCTCATGATACGATATGTGATGCATGGCCCACGATACCGATACTATCGTGATACAGTGATGCTGCGATAATCAATATGTTGCAAGACAATCACATAACGATACATCGTGATATCTAGAACTGAAAAATACAGTTCAGTATTTATTTATTTACTGCAATTTGGTGTTACTTTCACTGGATTTTATGATGAGTTCAGGATGGTAGCGTTGCAGATGGGTTTGCATGTTCGTGGTGTTGCCTGTGTTCCCTCAATGTTGCCAAAGCCCAAATGGGTCCACACTTTGGACTTCAACGTGGCTGGGGTGACTCTTATGGTAGCGTTGCTGTCCTCCATTATACCTGTACAAACTCTTGTTGGGCCGATTCATTTCCGCTCCAGTCTCCCTCATTCATGTGATAAACGCCACCATGTGGAGTCATTAAGTAGTGACGCTGGGGAAATGGCAGCTGGCAGGAGAATCTGGCAGGGTTTAGAGCGCCTTATTAGAACGGCCTTTTTTATATTAATTAAAGTATCGATATTTGGCGCTAGCATACTGATACTCATATTGCATGAGGATGGCCAACGATATATCGCTGCATCGATATTTTGTCCCACCCCTATAATACACATATTAACGGTGAACAGACAATACAATTGGTGAATGCCTTACCTTCCTGTTTGCACCACCATGATGGTGATCATCAGAGTTTGGAGTGAAATGTCTCAATGATTGGTAGATGGTTTTCTACTAAGTTTGATACACACACTCATCTGACCCCAGAAAAAGTTGTCTCAGTGTCAAAATTACAAATTTACAAAATTACTAATATATTAGCATTGTCATTTTGTGCACCTAGTAAAGTACAGTCTCACAGAGCTGCTAGCATGGCTGTAAAATCTCGATTAAATCAGCTGTGTCAACATTTATTTTGTGAGCTAGCTAAACTACAAAGTTAACTGCTGGTTGTTGCCTAGTAAGCATGTAATGTACACCACTGTGATTATGCTCGGCCAGGCATCAAACAACATAATACTAGCAATAAAGACAGTGGTGATACAAAATGTAATTGCTGCGTGAAATAGGCATTGGTGACAGAGCCAGAGATAAATAGAGAAAGATTTAGAGAGATAAAGAGGGACCGGAAGAGATGGAGGATCAGTGGTGCATAATGCATGAACACACAGAAGGATGGAAGGAAAGAGATTGAAGAGGGAATAAACCCAATTTTGGCAAAAATAAGAGAAATTTAGAGGCTCAGAGGATGACAGAGTGACTTGGCATGGACAGATGGAGGCAGGGAAAGTATTAAGGGATCAACCAGTCATCATTGCTCTGTCCTCCTCCCCCCAGCGTTCAGGCCTGGCGGGCCCATGGAGTCAGCGCAGCACATTAAACACTGACCCACTGCTAATGGGGAATTTGTTTGGAAAATGGCAGTTATAAAACATGGAAACAAAGAAGAGAACAGCTGTCTTTATTTTTATTCAGCCGGGTCTTTTGTTGAGCAGCTGTTTGTTGTTGCCTGGAGGCCACCCACTGACTGAGTTAATAAAGACTTTCTACAAATGTGGAGACTGTCAGCTTACAGACTGGTGCGACAGATCATTGCCTGAAAATGTTTGACAGCTAAAATATCCTTCACAGTCATAATGATTGCTGTATATTGTATGTTTGGAAAATTAACATTTTAGTCAGCCTTCTGATTCCGACTGCTTACATAATCACTGTTTGATCATAGGCCTACCTGCATTTTTCCATTCTAATCAAGCACAGGGCTCAGTAAGGAGAGATGAACCAATATTTGAAACGTATCAGTAGACATTATTCTGTCATAATTTAGAAATGTACACCTCCTAAAGCAGGGGAAAGTCATTCTTAACTACTTAACTATTACCATGGCATCATTATTCTCTGATGCTTACATCCGCCGACGTGGAGTCATTGTTATTGTACTACTTTTCTAGGCTGCTTGAAGGACTCTGCTCCATACTTGTGCAGTATGTGATATATACAAAAGTCTGCTTCCACTCACACACCGTGTATATCATGGCAGAAGAGAGTTCCAAAGGGATGATCCAAATAATTCCTATAACTTTCAATTATCTATGGAATGATTGAAGCACATGCATCTTTGCTCCAAAAAAGCCCCAGTCATCTGTTTGGGTTTGTTCATTGACGTATATTATTATATATGTACTGACTCAGACTGAGCATTATTCTATATACATATATACACACCAATCAGACATAACATTATGACCACCTGCCTAATATTGTGTTGGTCCCCCTTATGTGGTCCAAAACGCTATGAGCCTAATATTGTGTTGGTCCCCCTTATGTGGTCCAAAACGCTATGAACCATTGGACATGGACCAGAGAACCTCTCAGGGTGTCCTATGGGGTCTGGAACCAGGACATTGACAATGGATCCTTTGGGTACTCTGGCTTGTGCAGTCCAAAACGCTATGAGCCTAATATTGTGTTGGTCCCCCTTATGTGGTCAAAAATGCTCTGAACCATTGGGCATGGACCAGAGGACCTCTCATGGTGTCCTATGGGGTCTGGAACCAGGACCTTGGCACTGGATCCTTTGGGTACTCTGGCTTGTGCAGTGGGGCCTCTGTCAATCCAACTTGTTCCACTGCATCCTGTTGATGCTTGATCAGAATGGGCTGTAGGAAGTTTGGAGGTCAGATCAACATGTTGGGTCATTGTCATGTTCCTCAACATGTTCCTGATTGGTTGATGTTGTTTCCATGTGGCGGGGTGCATTTTCCTGTGGGGGTAGGCCAGTGACATTTGAGATTTCCATTTGGATGAGGGAGTGTGCTTGTTGTGGGACAATGTTTATGTGAGTGTCTAAGTCTAATCAACACAGATGTTAAAATCCAAGGTTTTCCATCAGAACACCACATAGTACCAATATGACCTAGTGGACGCTGTACTTTCTCTGCTGTGACAAGTTAAAGCGTCTGCCATGAAAAAACTCCAGCGTTTAGTCAGTAAAATGTTAGCAGTCTTGAAATTGATGTCCTTCGTCAGTAGACATAGACATTTTCAGTAGATACATCCAAAGCTGAGTTTCACATTGACTACAATAGCCATGACATGTAGAAATGTTGCCAGACTTCGACACTAACTAGAACGGCATTGGTTTGTCTTCATCGGGTGTGATGGTGATGATGCAGCCATGTTGAGCTGACACTGCAGAACGAGTCAGCTGAATTTTCTGGAACAATCTGACCATTATGGTGGTGATGGGGAGATGATGAGTTCCTTGAAATTGGACTGAATGACAGAATGACAAGATCATAGAGATATGTAAGCATTCTCCAACAACAGACTGGTTCATTGAATGAGGCCAGAGTGATAAGGGGTTGCGTATGTTGATGTAAGTATTTGTAAATGGGATGAGCTCTGATGGCAAAATCTGAATTAAATGTGTGCTGTACATTTTGTCAGCTGCCAGTTTCCACAAATGTCTGTCCACACACTAATGTAGTGACTGTACATTGGGCTTAGTTTGATTTGTGATCAGAGCAGCCATCAAGGATTGGGTATGTCCGGGTTCAAACAGTATTTGGATACACAGGTGACAGAGAAACTGAAGGTTAGAGCTGGAGAATGAAGAAATAGCCAAAACCCACTGATACTGTGCAGGAATACAGACAAAGTAAAAACAGATGTCATGTTTTAGTATAGACCGTTCATCCTGACTTTGTGATGGGGTAACCTGTCTTGGACAGTGAAAACTTAGTCTTTCCTCTGTTGATACAGTTTTTCTGTGGTTTCCGTGTCATGTTTATTATTTCATAGAAAAAGATTAACCTGCAAAACCTACTGACTTTATCAGAACGTAGAAAGAACATTACATTTTCTTGGCTTGAGTGGTCAATATCTGCCTTCATCATAGATAAAAAATGTCCAGACTTACAGTGCTGAGCTTCCCTGCTCCTCCTGAATCAGCCTCCTCTTTGATGGCCTTGATATTGGCAGCTTTCAGCCTCTGCAGTGGAGTTAATGGTGCTTGTCTTCAGTGAGCATTAGGAGGAATCTACCAGTCAGCAGGGCTGTGAGCTCAGGCTTTGACCTCCTCTATCTCTGTTTGCTTTGGTTGACCTCAGTCCAGATATTGCTGTTTCCCCATTGTGTGTGTGTAGAGACAGTGGAAGTCCACCAAATTGGTTTGTTTTGTAGGCTTTTCCTTTCAGTGTGTCACATAAGAAAGACATGGTGGTTTTGTGTTCCACGCACATTGTTTCCATTGACATGTTTTGCAAACTTCATCTGTATGAAGAAAAGTTTAAATTTGATCCTGTTCTATTGCTGCAGTGACAACGCTTAAAGGTTGGACTTCTGTATTCACCTGTGCCAGTGGAGAGGTAGCATTAACAGGGTGGGAGAACACATTTTTGTCTTAGTGCACAGAGTAGTCCTCGGTATGTGAACACATGCACACACCTGCTAAGAACCCCTGCTTTCTGTAGATGTTTTTCTTGAGAATAAATTGATTGATACAGCAACGTTAGAGTCTGGTCCTAACTTAAAACCTCAGGCTATATTTTTGTTATTCCTTCTTCACACATACAGTAATCTTTTCTTCCTTTTGACCAACAGAGAGGATTTATCATTAATGAAAATTCACACTAATCTGGCTTCAGCAATAATAAGTCAGACCAACACAGCGTACACCACAGCAGCTCACCATCGGCAGGACCCCACACTAACTGTTTCACTGATTTGTTATTGTGATTAACATTCTTTGAACTTTGTAATCCTCCTACTTGAGCGTAGAATGTTTTTCTTCTTCACTGGCTCAGTCTCTATCTCCCCTGCAGCCTGATCATCAGGTATGTCTGGGATGGGACGACTTCTTTTTTCTACCAGTCTCCTCCTCCTCTCTCTCCTCATTTTGCTTTTTTAAATGATCACCTGCAGACCGGTTTGTCTTTGGAACATGGTAATAGTGAAATCGATTATTTCAGTAGCTACCTGACCAGGTCAAACTGGCTTCAAAGCAGCCTGATCATCTCTATGCAGTGACACAAATGTGATCACATGAAATTTTAACTTGCACTCTCTATAAAAACTAGTCACATATACAGTCATTTTGGTTGCAGTCTAAATTTCTAGAAACAAAACTTAGATCACTGAGCCAACACAGCTCCAACTCACACCGTCCAGAACTTATAAGACTTTCTGCTAATGTCTTGAACGCCTTTACAGGTCTTGAAGAGTCTTGGCACTGGAGGATGAAGCTCCACAAAAGATCAACAGCATATCAAACAGTCATAATACTTTGGCTCATCACTATATGCTCTTAGCTTTGTTAATAGGTTACACAAATTGCAGCCAACTAAGCACATGTAGCAACATGTGCAGTAGCTTCAGAATGTCTTTCCCATCTGATTTTTGACAGTTCAAAGTCAGAACTACAAACCAATTAACTGCAGAAATCTTATTCAAACATCAAAGATTATATAAGGCTCCCCTTTTTCAAGTTTGCGGTTCATTTTATCCATTTCTGATCAGTAGCTCATCACTATCTCCGTGTCTGGTTCCCAGAGGTTGCAGATAACAGGCTATTTTCAATCACATCATCTTTGACTCTGATGATTCCCACACTGTCCTTGACCCAAAGAAGGGATACCCCGCCTCAACCTTTTCTTTTCAGATACCAAATAGTCACCTCTGGGTATCTGCTGATACAGAGCACCAATCTGATATCTCTTTTTTCCCACATACTGTATAAATTCACTCTGCTTGAAAGTCATCAGTCAGCAACCTGCCATGACTAAATGTATGCAACTGAACCCAGAAACACAGAATTTACATAAGGACATGTTAAAAGAAATGGAATGTGCATTAGTTACATGATGTCACATACCTGATTTAATTATTAAGGTCATTACCTGCAGCAAAGCAATACAACACATTAGATTAGTGCATCCCTCCCTAGCTCCAGGCTTTGTGCAGGAAGCATCCTGACCCGACCTGATTGATTGTCAGGATGCATTACATCATGGTAGGGATTGACTGATATGTTTGTTTTTCAGGGCCGATGCTGATACCAATTATTGCTAACCAAGAAAGACAGATGACCAATATTTAGAACCGATACATTTAATGTTTTATATTGAAAATGTACAACAAAAATAATAGTGATGATGTCAGAGCATCATGTGACGCTGCGATGCTCTTTACTGTGAGACTGATTTATTAGGAGTGATCACTTTCTGTCTCCTATAGTTCTGTCTGTCTTCTGTTTTGTTAATCTTTCACTGTTCTATCACTTTTATTGCCCACTAAGGCCTAAATTCTATTTTAAAGTGTTATTAGTTAGAACAGAATGTTAAAGTTAATCTTCCTTCAATAAGATGTTCCAACATTCCAGATAGTGTTAGCTGCAGGCCAAGAGGCAAAACAAGCCTTGTAGCCACAATCATAGAGTTTTGTTGTGAGTTTTCTATGTAACAGGGACACTATAGGCATGTTTGTGGAAGACTGTGGTGGTTATTACAACTTTAGCAGTGTCTGCTCTCTGACCTTCCAAACACAGCTCCACTAATTCACCAGAGTTGTGCTCTCTGTCCCTCTCTGTAAACAATAGCTTTCAATGATTGGCTGTTAGTCGTGGCATGCAACCAATCAGATCACGCTGTGGGTAAGACATTGCTTGATACCACAGAGTGACTGCAGAGAGAGAGCTACCTGAATCAGAGCCAAAGTAGTGCATTTAGTCTATTTAGCAATAATCGGCCAACAATAATAATAATACCAATTATCGGGAAAACACCAAACATTGGCCTCAATTATCGGCCATGCTGATAATCAGTCGAACCCTTTATTATGGGCAGCTGAACTCAAGTCCTAACATGCATGTGCTGCATGGTTATCTCACAGCAAACCAGAAATCTGCAATTAATGGCTGAATTGTTTCCTTTGAAGCATAAAAACATAACAGATAAATTTGCTTTATAAGGCTTTTTTTCCATTGCAAATGAAATATCTAAATTCAAAATATCTCCATGCAAGACATACAGATTCAGCTGTAGCTGTCTGGAAAGTTGGAGATCAGCCTAAAAACATATGCAGTGTTTTGGAAGCACTTTATGCTTTGGATTCCTGTTATGTTTGTATTAAGCATCTGGAAAGACACAGAAGGAATCAGGGGATTCGATTTCACATTATGTCAGCTCACAGAAAGTTGGGTATAAACTGTAGACTGCTGGTTTATATTCATTTACCAGTTCTCCATTTCTTTGATGTGGAACCAAACTTGCTCCAGGGAGTAGATCTTGACCTCCCCAGCCCTCCATAGCTGTTGTAACAAGCTCTACTGTTGGCCCTGCCTGGCTTGCTCCATTAAAAAAAAGGCCTAATTGGCAGAGAGGCACACACGCCTCCTATTGTGGAAGGTTATTATTGGTGGTAAAGCACAGTGGAACTGGCCTGGTGGGATCCACTGTTTGTTTTCTTCGGATGCTCAGAGAAGATGTGATCATAACAGTGATGAATGATGAAGATGACAAGATGGTGACAACAAGGCGAAATTCATCAAAGCCAGCCTCTTAAGTGTGTGTGTGTTTCAGTGCGAGTGCTGCAGAAGGCTGCTTTTTCTCTGAGATCAAAATACTTTGAAAGGTCCCGCTTGTTCAGACAGAGCCCTTTGAAAATCCAACAGTGTGAAGTCCCAATGAGATGCAGTGTAAAAGTCTGTGTGTTTGTGAATGTGTGTCTCTACATGCTCAGTCTGAATCAATACAGTTTCAGTTTGTCTCACCTCAAACTTTTTCAGCCGTTTTTAAAATAATCTGATTTATTGGTCTCAGGAGGAATGTAGTTCCATCCCGCTATCTATCTTGTGTGTAGAGTTGGGATAAAAAATAAAGTTGACTTGACAAATTGTTTTAAAATTTAGAAGTGACTCAGTTTTTCTTTATGTCTACATTTTGTCTTTAACTTTAAATCCCTTCACCTGCACATGACCGGCAACTACATACATCTACCACTTACAAAGTTTACCCTTACATCTAAAGGATTACTGCCACATTTTTATGAGTTTTCGTCTACTTTCAAATAGTAGTTTACACTTTACTGCCAACTATTTTACAAAAGCTGCAATGGGATTTCAGAAGGACATCATTTCTCACAGATCAACACTGGTTTCAAATAATTACCGTACACTACATAGACTAGCAGTGACTTGAAGGAGTTTCAAGATAGATTATAGGTCCTACTGATAATTACCGTACAAGCTCTACTGCTTGTATGGTAATTTTTACTGTACAAGCAGTACGGTAATAATATAATTATGAATATTGCAGGTGTCTTAACAATAATGTCTGACTCACTATATACAAAATAATCCGAGGTCCACAGGAAGATGTTATCTAAAAAATAAAGCACTATTTATCACAAATACTGAGTGGTTACAACACTCAGTCGTTCACAATTTGCCTGAAACAATGCAGGCACACCGTCTGTGACAGATGAAGAAGTGAGTTACAGGAGGTGGCTGAGAGCCCACGCGCAGACACCAGAGCAGGCTGAATGATTTTCAAAAGTGATTTATTATAGAAAGGACTGAACTGCAAACAAACATGAGTGGAAACAAAACTAACAGAGGAAGAACCAACAGGAACGAATCAAGTAAATATAGCAAAGGTCAAACTATTAAACAAAAGAAATATTATAACCAACAACCGAGGAGGGGAATCCAAGGCAAACAGATAATGTACACGAAAACTAGCTAACAAACGGGGACAGAGGAAACTACAACTGAAACAGGAAACTAAACTGAGGGGGAAAACAGAATGAAGCAACCTGAGTTAATGCATGAAATGAGCTATACTACAAAACCAAAGACCTAAACCAACAAACAAAACAGGATAAACTGATACTAATTAACTAAAGCAAGACAAACCAAACAGGATACTCACATAATAGAAACTAAACTAGAGGGACAGGCGGGCTGAGGGGAAGCAGACAGGAGACAGGTGGAAACACAGGCAGAATGGAGGCAGGCTGGGGGGGCAGGATCCGGATAGTGGCAGGAGATCGTGGGAAGGCTGGCAGGTTGAAGGCAGAATGGGAACAGCAGAGAAACGGGATTGGAATGTCTGTGGTCTGGCAGGAGTGGACTGAATGAACTGGAGCTTTTATAGAGGTTGGATGATTGAACACCGGTGAGCTGATTCTCACAGCTGCCTACAATTGCAACAATCGGGGAGAGAGCAGGCAGGGCTGGGCAAACAGAGGGAGTGAGGGAGAAAGTGAAGAAAAGCAGGCGCTGAGTGAGAGAGGAGGAAAGAAGAAAGGAGAGAGACAGGCAGGGCAAAAAGCGGGGATCATGACAAAGTGAGGCTTTTATCACAGAAAATTAAGAGTTATAGGAATCAGTGGAAACTCATTACTGCCTTGATCTTTACAAGTGTGTGTAAACATCTGTCCATGACTGTAGCTTTGGTGACTCTGCAGCTATACCTTAGTGTAGAGCAGTAAATTAGCCCAACCAATGCATCACTGGATATTACACTAATTGCAGATACAGTCGGTATCTCCATATATGCCACTGGATAAATGACAAGAAATTGTCTGTACTTGCTGATAGAAGAAGTCTTTATTTGTCAAAAATACATTACAGATTTTGACATGTTTTTTTTTTCCACATATCCACAGCATGCTTGGAGCAGGTAGGGTTAAGGGCCTTGCTTAGCCTTACCTGTAGAGCCACCACTGCTCATTAGGCCATTAAATGGGCTGGTAATGTCTGAGTTGGGTAAATATTTTTTTATGAAGTTGGTTGCACAAATAATATTAATATAGTTAGTATGTCATTTTCTAAATAGACATCAAAACAGGCTTTGGCTTCAACACCTTGTCTTTCTTGGCCTGCAGGATAAAAAAAGCATTTTTTCCCTTTCCATGCTGTTGCTTGTATATATAGATATCATATATCATGATGTTGATATGACAGTTGTCTGTTTTGGCCGACCAAGTGAACTGATCACACTGATGTAAAAGTCCAGGATCACCATGAGGAGAGTTACCAGAGTATAAACAGTGTGGCACAAGCTCCACCATCTACCCATGTTTTTCATTTGACTGGTAAATGCTATACGTCATTATACTGCCCATAGCATTAAAGAGAGCACAGGGACACCTCTCTAAACTGTTCTCCTTTGCAATTGTATTCATTTGTTTCTCATTTCTTGTCAACCTTTATGGTGATTATTCCCTACTGAATGGAAATGGGATGCTAAATCAAGTGCTGCTGGTCCGTATTGATCCTTTGAGATTCATTCTAAAATAGAGGTCAGCTTCTGCAAATCTAGACATGTCACTGGGCACTGGAAAATGTTTGACTCTCTCACAGGCTGATTAAGGATAAAGTCCTGCAAGCAAAGAAGTGAATGAGTAGACCAATAAATAAAAACAACACCGCATTGCTGAAAACCTCAGCTTATATTTTGCAGGGAAGAAATGTTCAACCAAAACCAATGCTCTATGAAACAAGGGACAAACATCAGACATCTCCTTCAGCACCTTACACACACACACACACACACAAAAATCACTTTTCCCAGTTGGATAAAATGCATGCATGGTTAAATCCAAAACCAATTACCTTGGATTTGTTGTTGAGACTCCGCTCTGGTATGCATGCTGCATCCTAACTTGTCCATCAGTAAGGTGAAGGCTCTTGGCACTGAATGCCTTGAAGGCATGCTTGAGGGCAAAGCAATGATTTCACCAGCAAGCTTCCTAAAGCTGCCAGTCCACAGCCCGTCACAGTGTAGCAGTGTAGCCACGTCCAAAAAGCACGCCAGTCCCCTGATGATGGAACGGTCCTCTCGGGGACTGAGCTACTATTCTGTCACTTTGCTTTGATGCATTACAGAACAGAGTAGTGACATTGTTTTGTGCTCAAGACGTCCTCCGTGATTAATGAACTAAGAAAGTGATGAATGCAGTACACAGCCAGCCTAAAACATGCATAACCAACCCATGTAGTGTCATTCCAAAGGACATAATAACCATAACCCATATATCTCTGCCAGAACAATCAGTGAAGCACTGAATTGTTGCCATGCTAACAGTGGAGCTGTAAGGATGATAATGTTGACTGATTGGTCCAGACAGAAGAATGTTGGATGGATCACAGTGAAATTTTATGCAGACATTAATGTTTCACTGACACATACTGTAGATAAAAGATGTGCATATCAGTAGCTATTCTTAAGAGTTTTTAAATGAGCATGTTGATTTTGTGAATTACAGTGTTGAACAAGTAGTGTTGAACAAACCAATGATAAAGCAGGGTCTGTCTTAGGGTGGGGCTCCCTTGTGATATACAGGTCGCTACTGTATCACTGTGTGTAGTGTCCTTGGATTCTCCAGTTAGATCCATCCTTCACTTGTCATGTGAGGCTCCACAAGACCACAGCAGCAACAGCCTGCTGAACTTGAGGCTTGAAATGGCAGTCCACAAACCAATGGGGAACAGCCTGTGTTCACAGACGATTCATCATAATGGCTTGTGTGATCCCCTGGTACCACAATGAGGCAGACTTGAGGTAGATTTTTTGTTTTGAGAGGAATTTCTGTGAAGGTGCCGGATGACTGCCATGCCATTTTGTAAAGATGTTCACAGCACCCATGGGATTCATCCTCACAGAGCTCATATGATGTACATTTACATGGTTAGAATTTATATTTGTGGGGTCTACTAGAATATGCTTACATACTTTAATGTCCATAAACATACTTTTTTCATACTGTACATAACTGCAGCACCTGTTTGAAATAGTCCATTTTCATGGAAAAGATCAGTCTTCTCTGCTTGGTCAGCTGGCCGAATAAAAGCAAGTACCATCACTCCATAACTCTGACAACAGGCACAGAGAAGGTGCCTTAGCTGAAGCAGCTTTAGTAAGTCTAGAGAATGATGATAAACTGTGAGGAAGCTGCTCGATCTCTGTTTGATGATGTGCCAAATAGGTGCTGGGCAGATGTTCTGCAATTTAGGATAAAAAGATCTAGAAGAACATTTCTATTTTGACAGATATCACAATTGTGATATAAAACACGATTGTAGTGGGAATGGGTATTTTTGCATTTATTTTTAACTGAAACAAATATGACAATGATTTTATTATTTTTCCTACAGTCTGTACTAAACAAGCATGTTCCCCTACATCAGGAGAAGACGTGGGCTGGGGTGTGTCTGTAGCAACAAATTCCAGATCCTACGATTGTGATGTGACACTTGGCCATAATGCAGTTTCGATAGCATTTCAATTAACTGTTCAACCCTAATGGAAATGTGTTACATGGTGACGTAGATAAGTAATAGAAGGAAAGTCTGGACTTCAAATCAGTCTTTTCAGGAAGGCAAAGAGCAGCGTTTCCTGTGGTAGACATGGATTTGTACATCTGCAGACCTTTCACATAGACATAAAAAGCTGCTATGTAACACACCGCAGAAAAGACCTGAACCCAAAACCAGAATATGGCCTCTTTAAGACTGTGGTGATCCCTGACTTTTCTTTTGCACCATCAGCAGCTGGACGTTTCTGGTTTTGAGTAGAATCCTTTGGTACAGATCTTTGTCGTCACCAGAGAATGAATCCTTATGTGTTTGGTCATCTCCAAACTTTTAACCATCTTGGATGTTATCAGCACATATCATTTCTTTACATATGGGCCAGTAGGGACCACCTCTACCTTCCAGTATGCTTAGTTGGTGCATTAGCATCCATTGTGACCATTGCTCAACAGAAACTAATGCCAGTGTTACGGTACAGACATGCCTACATCTTTTCAAATGTAACAACTGACAGACACTGAAAGACATGCAAACTGGACATGTGCCTTCACAGATCTATTTTGGTTCCCTGGCATTCTTACTAAAGCATATCAAAACACATTCAAACAAATCTCCCACTGCTATATGTTGTAAACTTATGAACTGTTTCTGTCGTGATTGATTGAGGCCTCAGTTTTGTGAAGCTTTGTAATTTTAATATTGACATAAGAAACAAAAAACCCCCCCGATAAATCCAATTAAAACATTGGTATCTGTTTGTACAGCACCCTCCTCTTGTAGCCTGCTTGAACAGTTTTTCCATTTACATTTAGATGGTGTTCACCCCGGTGAGTACAGCTTGTCTCGCTGCTCTTCTGTCAGCTCCCCAGGAGATGTGCAGCTGACAGGACAGCTGGTTCTGCAGACATTGGAGACTGAGTGGAGGTTGGAGTCATGTGGATTGAACGGATAGACACCTCGCTAGCAATTTTTCACAACACATCTTCATTTGAATGAGAATTCCCAGTTAATCTTGTGCTGTAATCCATCATCCTTGAGTCTATTATGAAACACTACCTTGGAGACCTTCTTTGTGTTCCATTACCTATGGCTTGCTCTTATACCATGCAGACAGCAGATGTACAGCATTGCATATGACTTGATTACAAAAGATCTGAGAGTGTACTAGTGCTTTTACCAATCAGAGTCTGTTTGCTGCTCAGTCATGTCTTCTTTTGCTCTAGAGGAGCTTTGCCAAACATGAAAAATAACTTTAAAGTATTTTGCTATTGAGATCCATTTGGGCAGGGTACTGTTGGGTCCCCTGTTTAAGGATGTTAACCAGTATGTAGAAGATGTAAGAATGTCTTAGCCTATGCTTAGGCTTCTTTTTTAATCTCGTACAAATCACTGAACCTTGGCTCTATTATACTTATGGGGCGGCTGTGGCTCAGGTGGTAGAGCGGGTCGTCCACTCATCACAAGGTTGGCAGTTTGATCCCCGGCCTCTCCACATGCCAAAGTGTCCTTTGGCAAGAATGAATGAATGTGAATAGGTGAATGACAAACACATTGTAAAGCGCTCTGGATACAACTAAAGTAGAAAAAGGTGCTCTATAACTGCAGACCATTTACCATTTACACTTAGTCCCTTCATATGACGTGGGTATATTAAAATATAGAATACAGTAGGATGCAACAGAAGTCTGTACACCTTTCAGCAGTGAGATTCAAGTCTTCAGTTTTTTTCAATACTTCATGTGTCTGCCTTGGTCTGCAGGATACCAGTGTTCCGCCAAGTTTTGGAGAGATGTTCTGCCATTCTTCACAGTTTATTTTTTCAGGTGTTCTTTGCTGGAGGGGTTGCGTTGCTCTACATTTTCTTTAAAATACCCCAAAGGTGTTCTACTGGATTCAAGTTAGGCGACATACAGGTGTTATTGCATCGGGGTGTGCTCACATCTGTTGTGTGCTGTGTATCAGACACAAATCTAATCCCAAAGTGTAAATCGATCAAGCTCACTTCCATGTCTTCTTGGCTAACAAAGTCACACAGGTGACTGAGTGTAAGTGTAAGTGTCTGAAATCTCATGTCTTATGGGTTTTCTGAATCCAAGTGTAAGTGGGTCTTACGGCATTTCTGAAATAGTCATCATAAAGTTAAACCTAAATCTCCTCAGTGAAATACATACAGGACATAGCATGTAATCCCACCATCTAGGCTTTTACTAGAAAGATGAGAACAGTGAATATGCCATTAAACTATAACTGGCAGTAATTACTGTGATTTGTTGTGAGTGGGGTTCTTCTATTGTCAGCTCAGCAGAAGACAGGATGGCTGGATGGCAGTGCTGTCTGCGGCTGCCTTAATTAATATTTGATCGCTGTGCTCTGACTCTGTCTGCAAACACCTGGTCAGGCAGGAAGGCGCACAAAGGCCAGCTTCATTATCCTAATCAGCTATAGGGTGTGTGTGAATGAATGTGTTTTGCCTCTTTCTTTTGTAGTGTACTGAGTGTAGGATGAGCCACTCAGTGTAACGTGGACTGATAGGAATGGTTAGAAGAGTGAGATGTTAGATGGACAGTATGTGTTTTATGAGCTCACTGTAGCATCTGCTCCATGTTCCTCCCATACTCAGCTAATTAGTGACAGGGGAGGCAGTGTACATATTTCTGCTTTGAAGGGTTTATCTTCTTCTGCCTGTCAGATCTACTCTTCACTCTCTCTGTCTAACTCTGATTGCACTTACTCTAAGCATCTACCACACCGCCAGGGCCTAATCCTTCTTCAGCGCTGAAGCTTCTTAATGAATGTCCTTGATGTTCTGTAACATGTACTCAACCATACACACCTGTTGGGAGGTCTAGGAACGCTTTAACTCATTACTAAGTGATAAACATGTTGTCTGAGATACAGCAACATCATTTGACTGTGTCCTTCAGATCCTCTGGAAATCTGGACCAGTCTTGACCAAACCCCCCCCCCCACTAACCCTTCACTACAGAGTGTCGCTCCATACAAGATCACAGTCAAGGGTTTGGGGGACTCTTTACGTTCAAGGATAGGGTACAAACTAGCAGTATAGCTGTGGGACACACTCCCCACTCTCCAGCACAAACCCTAAGTGTCCATGATGGATTTCTTCTTATCATTATTATGTGATTTTCTGGTGTTTCGGTTTTATTAAACAGTGAATGTAGAGGCACAGACAGAAAATGACTGAAATGAAAATGGCATGCAACCAGGACCCCTGACTGGAACCTAAATGGAGACTTTTGTTGAGACAGAATGTGCCTTTGCCTAGGATTATATCCTAATCTGACAGAAGTCTGTTCTGGTTGGCTGCTGAGAGCAGTCACAGTAAACAGAATGTCACACTGCTCTGTTTCTATTATCAATCATAACACTTTACCGCCTCCATGGCTGTTAATTTTTATTTACCTAAACAAACACATTTACCTCAGCTTGCTAAACACTAACAAATTGAGCGTCTTCCATTCAGAGGCTTCTCGGGTGGTGATTTAAATCATCAGTGCTTAGAAAGTGCTCTGAAATTAGCCTTGAACAAGCAGCATATGCTATGGATAATGACTGATTCAGTCTGTGACTACATACAGTACATTAATCGACAAACACATCACTAAGAGTGTGAATTGTCTGCATTTGAATGTCTTGTAATATGGTGAACTGTCTGCACAGATGCACAAGCAGAGCGCTCGTTGTTAGTTTCTACAGGTAGTGTAGGTTGATGAACTTTTGTTATATTTCCAGCGGTTAACATTGTCTGAAATTACAGGTTACGACGATGGGTTAGGGATGTCTTTTATCAGATCAAACTGATGCTGTGCGTGTTGTTATGGGGGGAGGCTGCTGTGTGTGTTTCAGTGAACAAACCCGAGTTAAGCTTGAAGTTCTGCTGTGGATCTGTTCCAGTGAATCCACAGACTAACACACAACACAACAGAAGACAAGCTTCTGTGTTATAGGTTCTGTTTGGTCAGACAATAATCAGTTTAGTGTTTCGTTATTAAACAGGCTGCCCATGTTAACTTGTGACTATCCCCAGTTGATCTGGGTGTGTGTCCTGGATGATCACCTGGCAGAATGAAAAAGATCTATACGGATGAAGCGGGATGTTTGTCGTGTCAGTCGGTGGCACAATGAGTTAGACACTCATCTCATATTTATACCTCTGGATCACATGGGTTTGAATCCTCTCACTGTACTGAAAAATATGTCTTTTATTTTGCCCAGCACGTTTGGTTTTGCTGTCTGTAGATGATACTGACATGATATAAACTTTATTAACATGTGATGTTGATGTTTTTTCGGCGAGGTCTTCTTTATCTAGTATCTTTGTCTTCACACACGCAGGCAGGTCTGGTCATGACGAATCTGCGAACAGAACATCTGGAGCATAAATACAGTAAATATCCCCAGTTAAACTGGAATAGCGGTACTTCTGCATTCAGCACACCCAACCGGAAATGTCACAGCAGCCTTACGCCAAACACAGAAATGATGCACGCATAGAGCCCATTGAGCTGATAACATTAATAATAATAATAATAATTTATACTTTATTAATCCCCTTGGGGAAATTCCTCTCTGCATTTTGACCCATCCTAGTTAGGAGCAGTGGACTGCCACATAGCGGCACCCGGGGAGCAGTCAGGGGTTAAGGGCCTTGCTCAGGGGCCCACAGTGGCCGCAGCGGGGGATCGAACCTGTGACCTTCCGATCAGTATCCCCAGGCTTAACCTGTTGCGCCACCACTTACCAACAATCCCATTCCATTTACAGTTTACTAGTGACCCAAATGGAACTAAGTTATTATTAATTCCACCTTCCTGTTGTGGCAAAATCACTGCCATGAGGCAAATCTGCTCACAAAGATTAAAAGATCTGTCTTCTCAGTGACATGTCATTGTCACTCTTCAACTGCCTACCAGCTGCACACATAAACAAAACCCTGTCGCATGCTTTAGGACAATCCAATCCCTCTGTCCCTGACTCCAAATCACCTACAGTTATAATCCCATGGAAATATTTGACTTTTGTTGATGGTGCCTGTGATAAAGGTGATATACTGGGCATGAGAAATAAAAGGCCAACTGGACATGGCTTTTAATAGTTATTCAGTCATTTTCCTAATTCAAATAAATACAAAAACATCTATGGTCTGCTGTTTTATGTGTGTGGTCTCACCATGCCAAGATCTAAAGAGCCTTCTGAGGCATTTGGAAAAAGGCTTGTTGATGTTTTTTGTGTCTGGCGAGGGATCTCCAAATGATATGAAATGAAGCGTTCGACTGTGCAGAACTGACTGCCACTGTGCATTCAGCCTAACAGCAGATTTATTTCATCACAGGATTTCCAGGTAACTGCAACTGTTGCTGCCCAAGTGCATGTGTCTGCAATTAGAATGAGGCTGCACAAATTTGACCTGCGTGGGAGGAAAGCCAGGAAAAAACCTTTGCTGTCCAAAAAGAACATTAGAGCAAAGCTGCAGTTTGCCAATGAACATAAGGCCAGGCCTTTTGGAATAATGTGATCTGGACTGATGAATCAAAGACAGTTATCTGGCCACAGTAACAGTAGACATGTTTGACGCAGACCAATGACAACTTTTCAGGAGAAGAACCTGGAGCATGGTGGTGAAAATGTAATGGTTTGGGGTTGCTTTGCTGCCCCAGGGACTGGGCATCTCGCACTGTTTGATTCAACTATGAGTTCTGCGTTATATTAAAGAGTGCTTCGAGATAATGTGGGGCCTTCTGCCCGAAGGATGAAGCTGAACCAAAAGCGCGCCTTTCAACAGGATTTCAAGAGGATAATGATCCTATGCACACTAGAAAATCCACCAAGAAACAGCTCAGAGGGAGGAAATGAAGGGTCATGAATGGGCCACACTTGACTCTTATTTCAAATCCCCCCTGTTGTTACCCTTATTACACTGTGGTTGGATTTAAAACACGTAATACAAGCAAGAATATCCTCAAATATCTTGTAACTGAAGGAGTTCTGCTTGGATGAAAGGTCAAAAATGTCAGAAATCTGATGTCAGAGACAATATTTGCAAAACACCTGCGAGAAGTTATTTCTGCAAAGGGGGGCAATACTGGTTTCTGAGACCGAGGGCTGACTTACTTTTTCCACAGAAGACTGTTATCTACTGATATTTTAGACCAATAAATGATTAAAAAACTAGTTTTCCTTTTCGTGTTGTTTGATTAAATCTCTTTTATCTGTAGGCGCTATTTCAGAGAATATTAAATGTTTACTTTGAACTTATTTTTTCATGACTGTCCTTGCTTTTTATTCCCCACGGTCCTGTGATCAACAGCACCATGGCTTTTCGGTTTGAAGTTCAGGTGGCTAAAATATGTGCAGGTCTTGTTATCTTTATTTTTTTCCATTTTATTGATAGAGGGAGAGACAGAGTGAAAGGGGTAGAGAGAGGAGAGAGAGAGATGCAGCAAAGGGTCGTGAGCTGGACTTGAACTCACAACCCCTGCTGGTGACCTGTGCCTACATGGTAACACCTTTACTCAGCGAGCTATATGGTAGCCCAGTTGGTTTTCTCTGTTGTGCTTTTTGTTTGATTTATTGAATCCACCACTGCTGCACAAACTACATCCTTCAGAATGATCATGAATTTGA